>JAODUO010001469.1:102500-123439 GCA_025642075.2 Ridgeia piscesae
CAGACAAGTGGCACACACAGTGGTAGTTACAGCACTCTGTTGTGTGTTGTAGGCAACAGACAGACTGGGACAGACAAGTGGCACACACAGTGGTAGTTACAGCACTCTGTTGTGTGTTGTAGGCAACAGACAGACTGGGACAGACAAGTGGCACACACCGTGGTAGTTACAGCACTCTGTTGTGTGTTGTAGGCAACAGACAGACTGGGACAGACAAGTGGCACACACAGTGGTAGTTACAGCACTCTGTTGTGTGTTGTAGGCAACAGACAGACTGGGACAGACAAGTGGCACACACAGTGGTAGTTACAGCACTCTGTTGTGTGTGTTGTAGGCAACAGACAGACTGGGACAGACAAGTGGCACACACAGTGGTAGTTACAGCACTCTGTTGTGTGTTGTAGGCAACAGACAGACTGGGACAGACAAGTGGCACACACAATGGTAGTTACAGCACTCTGTTGTGTGTTGTAGGCAACAGACAGACTGGGACAGACAAGTGGCACACACAGTGGTAGTTACAGCACTCTGTTGTGTGTTGTAGGCAACAGACAGACTGGGACAGACAAGTGGCACACACAATGGTAGTTACAGCACTCTGTTGTGTGTTGTAGGCAACAGACAGACTGGGACAGACAAGTGGCACACACAGTGGTAGTTACAGCACTCTGTTGTGTGTTGTAGGCAACAGACAGACTGGGACAGACAAGTGGCACACACAGTGGTAGTTACAGCACTCTGTTGTGTGTTGTAGGCAACAGACAGACTGGGACAGACAAGTGGCACACACAGTGGTAGTTACAGCACTCTGTTGTGTGTTGTAGGCAACAGACAGACTGGGACAGACAAGTGGCACACACAGTGGTAGTTACAGCACTCTGTTGTGTGTTGTAGGCAACAGACAGACTGGGACAGACAAGTGGCACACACAGTGGTAGTTACAGCACTCTGTTGTGTGTTGTAGGCAACAGACAGACTGGGACAGACAAGTGGCACACACAGTGGTAGTTACAGCACTCTGTTGTGTGTTGTAGGCAACAAACAGACTGGGACAGACAAGTGGCACACACAGTGGTAGTTACAGCACTCTGTTGTGTGTTGTAGGCAACAGACAGACTGGGACAGACAAGTGGCACACACAGTGGTAGTTACAGCACTCTGTTGTGTGTTGTAGGCAACAGACAGACTGGGACAGACAAGTGGCACACACAGTGGTAGTTACAGCACTCTGTTGTGTGTTGTAGGCAACAGACAGACTGGGACAGACAAGTGGCACACACAGTGGTAGTTACAGCACTCTGTTGTGTGTTGTAGGCAACAGACAGACTGGGACAGACAAGTGGCACACACAGTGGTAGTTACAGCACTCTGTTGTGTGTTGTAGGCAACAGACAGACTGGGACAGACAAGTGGCACACACAGTGGTAGTTACAGCACTCTGTTGTGTGTTGTAGGCAACAGACAGACTGGGACAGACAAGTGGCACACACAGTGGTAGTTACAGCACTCTGTTGTGTGTTGTAGGCAACAGACAGACTGGGACAGACAAGTGGCACACACAGTGGTAGTTACAGCACTCTGTTGTGTGTTGTAGGCAACAGACAGACTGGGACAGACAAGTGGCACACACAGTGGTAGTTACAGCACTCTGTTGTGTGTTGTAGGCAACAGACAGACTGGGACAGACAAGTGGCACACACAGTGGTAGTTACAGCACTCTGTTGTGTGTTGTAGGCAACAGACAGACTGGGACAGACAAGTGGCACACACAGTGGTAGTTACAGCACTCTGTTGTGTGTTGTAGGCAACAGACAGACTGGGACAGACAAGTGGCACACACAGTGGTAGTTACAGCACTCTGTTGTGTGTTGTAGGCAACAGACAGACTGGGACAGACAAGTGGCACACACCGTGGTAGTTACAGCACTCTGTTGTGTGTTGTAGGCAACAGACAGACTGGGACAGACAAGTGGCACACACCGTGGTAGTTACAGCACTCTGTTGTGTGTTGTAGGCAACAGACAGACTGGGACAGACAAGTGGCACACACAGTGGTAGTTACAGCACTCTGTTGTGTGTTGTAGGCAACAGACAGACTGGGACAGACAAGTGGCACACACCGTGGTAGTTACAGCACTCTGTTGTGTGTTGTAGGCAACAGACAGACTGGGACAGACAAGTGGCACACACAGTGGTAGTTACAGCACTCTGTTGTGTGTTGTAGGCAACAGACAGACTGGGACAGACAAGTGGCACACACAGTGGTAGTTACAGCACTCTGTTGTGTGTTGTAGGCAACAGACAGACTGGGACAGACAAGTGGCACACACAGTGGTAGTTACAGCACTCTGTTGTGTGTTGTAGGCAACAAACAGACTGGGACAGACAAGTGGCACACAGTGTACAGCATCAACACATCATTCCAGTGCTCAGTCAAGATGTCTCCATATAAGGTGAGCTTTATGAATAGATGTCATGTTTCTTAATGATCATAATAAAGTACGCCAGGTAGAAAGACCCGACACATATAGTATTTCGTTAAATAGGTCCAAGGTAACAAGAATTGTAAAACTGGCTAGATATAAAAACAGTTATTTGATGATTCGATGCACATTTTTATCAAATCAGGTAATTTTTTTATATCATGCTTACCTAGTTTACTTACTTATTTATTTACTTACTCTTCAAGAGAGATCCACACACAGTTGGCACCATCAACAAGGTGAACCACACGGACGACACCCAGGTGAATGTTGCTACTTTAGGTGACACAGAGATGGAGAAGGCGACCAAACTGGCCCAACAACTTGATGACAAGGTACAATATGATAACATTATGTGTAGCACTAGTGAGTACAGCAGTAGGCAGTGTCAGTTGAGAGCAAGTTTTCACTATTTTTAATATCAACAACAAAATAATTTTTGTAAGTCAAAACGTTATTTACTCAAATATAAACTATGATTATTGGTGGATCTCTAGTGGCAATGTGTCCAGCATGAATTTCATTTATGGATAACATGTGGCACTTTTTAGCAATCAATGCTGTTGTTCAGACAATTACAGAAAACACAGTCAGACTTTCATTACTGCGTCAACAGAGAAAGTTATGTTAACGCAACATGTATAAATCAAATTATGTCATACCTATCTCTAATACACTAAACATAATTTTTTTTATTCCAATGTTACATTCAGGTGAAAGCAAACATTGCTCTTGCACAAGCAAAACAAAAAAAGGACTATTTCCAGAAGATGCGAAAAGGTGTGAAAGTGTTCAGTTTCAAAGAAGGTGATATGGTGTTCCGACGCAACATGGTGAAGGCGCATACAAAAGGTTTGTTCACAGTGTTCTTTGTCTGTTTTATTACATATTTATGAATGATCACAACTGACCACCCATGTCAGTAAACAGTCAATCATTGCTCATGGGGTGGTGAAAGGAACCGTATTCGTGAACTACAGATCTTGTTAACTATGGATATATATTACATTACATGTCTTGACTGCAATAGGCCATCTTTTCTGCTGCTTCCCTGTTCATTTTGTAAGTGGATTTAGGCATTACTGTTACAACTCCAGTGTCTGCTGTGGCTGTGTTTAGGGGAACGCTTGGAGCGTGACTGGCTGGGGCTGTCATCACTAAGGTGTTGACACACAACATCATTGAGCTGAGCAGGAATGATGAAGTGCTGAAGTGCAGGGTCAGTACTGGTCAGCTGCTGCCTTTCCTGCAGTCACAACACGACACTGCAGATACATACAGCTGTCCTAGTCTAATTATGACATACGTGTATTCATAAAAACAATAGTGAAGTGTACCAGCAGGTGTATCGATGAAACAACTACTGAGTATCATACATGGGGTCAAATACATTTGTATTTAAAACTTGAAAATATTTAAATACCTTTTTCACAGTATTTGTATTTGACCTTTAGGAATGAAATGTATTTTCTATACCTACATGGGGGTCAATAAATATTATGGTTATTATTATGGTTACTATCGCTTGCTTCGACACATCAATATCAAGTGTTACGTAGAAACCGCAAACACCTGCTAACACAAGACACAGTGATGTATGAAGACGTAGATAAGCCGATCTCTACGGATGATCCACTGAATCAAGTGCAATCTGTTCCAGTCGACAACCAGGGAACGAACGCCGACAGCCGTGTGCAGTCGACCGATGATGTTACACAGATCGTCACAACCAGAAGTGGTCGTATGATTAGGCCACCTAAATAGCAGAAAGACTTCCCTTTGATGTGGACAATAGTTCTTGAGAAAAAAGGGGATGTTGATCGTTGGGTTTCATGTACCAATGCCAGGTTGTTACTTTGAGACTCTGGGACTGAAAGCCGATTTCGTGTTTTGTGTACAACCCGCCCAGTGTGTGCGCGCCTATTAAAACGTGCTTTCTATCCAAGTTTTAGTTATTATCATATATTTGATCTAGAAAAAAAAGAACTGTAGCCATGTTATTGTTGACTTGTGACTTGCTGATTAAAAATGACATTTAAACGCATCCAAACCTAGATCTTTACAACGATGATATATGAAAGATACAGGTTCACACTACCTGATGGAGTTGCGATAAGCTGCAGAAAGCTGCGATTTCGCAAATATTACAACCAGTCAGATACTCAGGGACCGTTTCGTCCATGGCATGATAGACAAGGTCCGAGAGGGTTACTTTGAGAGAAAAATGTAACTCTGGAAAGAGCTTACGAGATGGTACAAGCAGCAGAGGCAACCGCAGAACAGACGCGTGTCGTGTCAGGCGAGTAGGCAAGTCTGTGTTGTGAAAACAAACAGTGGTGCTTTCGGGAAGTGGGAACAGAGAAGGAGGCAGTGTTGCACACACCAACTCAGTCAGCACCACACACAACGAAGATGGGAGGACATACGACAACATGTGTTACTGCTTTTACTACAAGAAGCCTCGGAGTATGATAGTCCATCTCAAATCGGTGCACGGCACAGGAACATATGATGAAGATTACATATCTGAAAAGAACCCCAAATAAAAGGAATTCAGGCACGTAAAACTTTGTAACCTTGGTAACCATCAACACAATTGCCAAGTACTTCGAAAGAAGTCTGGTGAACTAGTTGTATCTTGTAGACCCACAGAAGAGGTAGACCACATCACGTTTGTTCCATCTTCTGCCTGCTTGTGGAAATGGGTGACAAAGAGAGCGGGTACACCAAGGAGGTGCCGGCCTGGTGCCATCCAATGATCATGGAGAACTGACCTTTCTTCTTGTTGGTGTGTGAAAGGCTAATGTTGGGGACACAACAGGCAAAGACGCAGAGATTTTGGAGTACGGTCGCAGCCTCGCTAAAAGGCTAAAAATGACACTCCAGGATGGTTGTTAATGCAGCTCAAGAATGCGCCGGCTTCAATGATGTGAACTACCCGTATGGGATGCCTTCTCAAACTATCAAATCTGGTCAGCTGCTGAAATAGTGGCTTGAAGTCAGGCTGGTCCAAGCACTACAGAGACGTGACACAGACACAGCAGAAGAGAGCAAGCAATTCATTAAACTGTGTGAGCTACAGTGGACACAAGTATCAGCAATTGCTCTCCAAAAGTTGTTGGAACACAAGCAAAATGGTGTTAAGTTGTTGCCGCTTACTAAAGGATGTGGTGAAGTTAAAAGAACACCTTGACAGTGAAGGAAGCAAACACGCCAGTGTGCTTGACGAGCACATTGATAGGCCTGAAACTGAACAGGAGGAAATGTCGATTCGACATGACTGAACTGCCGGACATCGCATATGTACCGTTACGTGCCTTAGAAGGTGTGAAACCAGACCAAGAGAAGGTGTTTGCAATCATGGACATGAAAGCGCCCTGAAAATCCGAAGAAGGGCAACATTTCTTAGGACATGTCAACTTGAAGGCTAAGTTCAAGCCGAACTTATCAGCAGAGAATGACCATTGCACAGACCACTGAATCTATCAGACAGAGCTCTGCTGGTGAGATGACCAACGAACTACATACAATTACAACAACCATACACCGGTTGTAATCCAAACAGATGCCAGGACAGCCGGATGAAGTGCAGTGTTAATGCAGGAAGAGAAACCTGTCGCTTATGCATTCAGGTCTTTGAGCAAGAGAGAGTTGAATTATGTGCCAATATAATTAGAATGTCTAGTCATTCACACTGACCATCACCAACTAGAAGCAATCATGAACAAGTCGCTGCTTGCAGCTCTGATGTCAGCCCTAAAGTATGAGAGAAGTGCCATCAGGTTGTTGTGTGGCTATTTGCTATGCCAATGCGATGTGATGCAATGCTATACATGATAAAGATGCTGTACTGAGCATGCGTATGCAAAAGCAAGACTTAGGCAGCCAGTTGTGTTTTATTAGATTGTTTATTTTTGTCTTCAGAGCATATATTTGATACAGAACGAATAACACTTACAATGGTTTTTTGTAATATAAAATAAAAATGTACTTTATACTGTCCAGATACATGTTGCTAATGCTTAGATCAAAAAGAACAAATGGAAACAGGCACCACTCCGCTGTTTTTAGTGAAACCATCATGCATCAGTGCCTACGACGGCTACCTAGGAAAACTAGACAGCAGCACTATCTTTTCAATGCTATAGCCTTTATTGTAATGCCTTCTTTCATGTATAAACTAATGTTTTATTATCCTGCTGTTTAACAGCGTTAATTGTGTGTTATCTATTGTATATCAGTGTCAGCTGTTGTTGATGGGGGGGTGAAACACTGATTGCCACGTGACGCCTTCGACTCATCCCAAGACCTCAACGCAATTAACATCACGTTGTGGACAGTTTCTCACACCAGAAGACGTTCGCCCATTCACAAGCGCACCACTAGAAATACATTATGTGGCGGTCAGAAGAGATGGAGGTCTAGAATTCTGACAAAAGAAGAGACACTGAGAACTACGCTAAATGTCACGGAGGGAAGATAATGGAAAAAGCTAAGCCAAAATTAGCCCACGCACTGATCACAATAGCGAAAACGAGGGCTACAAAACAAAACAAAAGGTCGACAACGGTTCAGATGATGATGTAACCTGCCAATACCTAATCTGTAGCAAGCCATTTAGCTACAGCAGATCCTGGGAGAAATGGGTGCAAAGTACGGCGTGCTAGAAACGATTGCACAAGGAATGCACCGGAGATCTCTTTTATGTATGTCACAACTGTGACTCTGATGGTGCCTGGTTTGTCACAACTGTGACTCTGATGATGCCAAGTTTGTCACAACTGTCACTCTGATGATGCCAAGTTTGTCACAACTGTGACTCTGATGATACCAAGTTTGTCACAACTGTGACTCTGATGATACCTAATTTGTAACAACTGTGACTCTGATGATGCCTAGTTTGCATAATTAAGATAATGTTCAGATGATATGATGTTACCAAGTTGACGTTTTTATGTGAAGATAAATACAATTTTCCTTCAATGTGTTGTAAGTTGGCTGCAAAATTTACACCTTGTATTTTTATAATGTTGAGTGCAGGGTGGAAAATGTGTATGTACCAATTATATTGTTAACACCACAACGCAAATCAATCCTTGTGCCTTTTTAATGTTACTTAGTAATAAACAATCTTACTTACTTTTGTTTGTTGATGCCACCGCTGTCTATATTGCCTCTCCTCCACAAACCATGACCAACTTACAAATTACTGCTCGGCCAATTCCAGAGCTGATATAAATTATGTTATGCTACACACACTAATTAATTAAATTTTATTCGAACATAGATCTATGACATTACACTATGACGTATGTGTAAACACAGTTGTTTGTGTTTAGTACTGTTCACGTATAGTATAGTCAAGTAGTTTGTTGTGTGCTTTTGAACAATACATCGTTCTTAAGCCCACTTTGTTATAATGCAGTACAGTCGCGCCTCGCTATAACGCGGTAGTAGGGGTCCACGAAATGGTACCGCGTTATAAACGAGGCGCGTTATAGATTATATTCCGCCAGTGGCGCCACCACCCCCAAACGCCACAACAGCAACCGAAGCCAATGTGCTATTTGCGCAGTGTATGCGTGATTTATAAAACTAACTGACATTGAAACCAACATAAATGTGTATTACGTTAAAATAATATACACTGTCGAATGTTGCACTGAGTAAATCTTGCGAATGGTGTACAGTTTTGAAATAAATTCAGAGCCAACCCGCCTCGTCTGGCAATGCGAACTGAGGCGGAGCGATAACACAGTACTGTCGCGGTCTAAAATAACCTTGAACCCAGCAGCCGAAACGCACAAATGAATTGACATGTTGCCGAAGTCGGTCAAATTTTAATAGTTATACTAATTGCGCTCACTATTTCATCTTTCAATCAATCCCAAAATATAAATTGAGATTGCACATTTACCGTGCCGATTTATACTGCAATTCACGGTGGTTCGAGGCTACTACGCAGTTGACGAATTCGTATATTTGCGCACAAGTAAATGTTTTTTCGTAGACGTAGTGAAGAAAACATAACTGTTAGCCTGTCATTTCAGTATCATAATTATTGTTCGTCACCGCCCGATTCATAAGCAATTTAATTGCTATTTACAAGCCGGCGAAGGCGCCCGTTCGCGGAAGCCACCGAGAACTGGCAGGAGACAAACGCGATTGATATCGGCGCAAACAAATAGGCCTTTGTACCAAATTTACTGTGCCTAAAGTTAATTAAATGCAATCAAAGGAATTGGTAATTTTAAACAAACACTTAAGAAATCAGCACACAAACCAAGCGCTAGTTACACAACAGATCGGTTTTAAAAACACTTGTATTTCTGCTGTGAAGCCGACGCCGCAGAGCCAGAGGCAGAGCAGAAGTCAGGCCCAGGACAGGGGCACAACAAACAACGAACTCAGCAATGCAGTTGTACTTCTGTGTTAAATTTCTTAATATCGTTAAATTGTTTCTAGAAACACCTGTACAAGACAAACATGAGGACTTCATAAAAATAAGTGACACTTAATTACAGCGTTATTGTTAGCTGTAGCGCCCATTTTCCGACTGGCGGCAGAAATTCGGGGTCCACGACCGACCGCGTTATAGCCGATTCGCGTTATAGCGAGGCTCGACTGTATTTGGGATGCACAAAATGGAACCGCATTATAAATCGGGTAGAACTAACCGTTAGTCCGTACACTAGTAAAGATAAGGACGGACTAGTAAACCTGCCAAATAACTAGTCATGTTGTCTAGTAAATGTCAGTGTGGCATACACCCCACCATACAGTATTCAAGCAAGCCGTTGTAGTCACGGTGACCCTTAACTCATTCACAGGATGGGATGTAACTGAATCCCAAGCCATTAAAACATTGTTGTCACTGAACAACTGGCTACAATGACAAGTCATTTACTAATAAATGATGGTATTTTTTAGGCAAGGCCAGATTGGCCACTGGATACAAAGTTGTCTTGGTATTATTCGATTAGTAGTTCCTTGGTGGGTATAATTTTCTATAGTGTGATTTCCCCCCATCAGTATAGTTCAGCATAGCAGTTTTCACAACACCTTAATATATTAATAACGTGTACACGTGTATATTTACATAACATGTGAGGATGATTTTGGTGGCTGTAAGAAGTCTTTATGATTAGGTCACAAATATGATGTGTATTGTAGGAGACCGTGCCAATAACCAGCGCCAAGCGCAAACTTCAAGAAGCTGGCCTCTTTGAGCGGAAGATCCAATTCCGGAAGGATGACAGCAATATCAGTTTCTTGGAAGCTCTCCAAGAACAGTTTCAAAAAATGGTTCACTATGGTGGGATTGAATTACTTCAGTCCAGCCACAGTAACAAGACAAAGATGGACATAATCTAGACACTGGCAAATGGCTACACTGCCAGATTTATGTCGGACATCAGTGGCATTGGGCAGGCCATGTGCTACATAAGACCAGTCCAACGTGACCTAGACATGCTGCCTGACATGGAAGTACGTGTTTATGTATAATTAACTTAATTTTGACGATTAGTATTTTGAAGTAACTGAAATATTATAATTAATTGTGAATGATATCAAAGCTCTGTAGAATGTACATGTATTTAAAATTTTCTCTGTACTGCAAAAATGTGATCCTGCATAAAGCCCTATCACTATCCAAACCCATGAAAGCAAAGGGGAAATTGCCATTGTCCTTACTAATGCAAGGCATAGTGGTAGTGTTTTCTATCTATGACCCTACTAAAACCAGCAGCTCAAAGTACCGCCCACTACGAGCACCCAAGGGTGGAGGAATCAGACATCCCAGTGTTGGGAAGAACGAAGAAAGATGACCTGATGGAACTAGTCCGTCCTCTCTTCTTTCCTGATGGAATGAACAGCTTTAGCCTTGTGCACAAATTCAATATTTCAACAGATATCCATGGCATGCAACTCATACATGACATGATCAAGTGCTTATGAGTAAAACACCTGAGGTGTTGTCTACTGGCAAAAGATTGGACTGTGACAGTTCTTGATTTATCTAATTGACCATTAAGTAATAACATTCCATTTATCTGAGTGGTCATTAAATACCAGTGCACCGTGGCCATCTATGTGGTGACTTGGAGGTTTTCTCTCATTCTCACCACAACCAAAGCACCGAAGTGGCATGCAAAATTAAAATGTTGAAAAAACCGGCACGGCAGATGATGCTGAAGATGACGGAAGTGTGGTGAGAGATGCCCTTGCAACATTTTGGGACACGTTCTATCTTCTTCAATACACAAAAGAAAATACAAACCAAGTGCAAGTCCTGCATCAACACATGCGTGATGTCCAATGGATGGCACTTACAGAAGTACCGGTAATAAAGACAGAGCTTAGGACGCTGACGTTTGCACCACGTACATTTCGGTCAAACATGTTTTCCTTTTTGAACTGTAGTGACAGATTTGTTTTAAGTTTGCCAACTAGGATGCTCATTCTGACATGTATAATGATTTGTTTTAACATTGCCAATGTGGGTGCCCATTCTGCCAGGCATAATGATTTGTTTTAAGATTGCCAATGTGGGTGCCCATTCTGACAGGCATAATGATTTGTTTTAAGATTGCCAATGTGGGTGCCCATTCTGACAGGCATAATGATTTGTTTTAAGATTGCCAATGTGGGTGCCCATTCTGACAGGCATAATGATTTGTTTTAAGATTGCCAATGTGGGTGCCCATTCTGACAGGCATAATGATTTGTTTTAAGATTGCCAATGTGGGTGCCCATTCTGCCAGGCATAATGATTTGTTTTAAGATTGCCAATGTGGGTGCCCATTCTGACAGGCATAATGATTTGTTTTAAGATTGCCAATGTGGGTGCCCATTCTGACAGGCATAATGATTTGTTTTAAGATTGCCAATGTGGGTGCCCATTCTGACAGGCATAATGATTTGTTTTAAGATTGCCAATGTGGGTGCCCATTCTGACAGGCATAATGATTTGTTTTAAGATTGCCAATGTGGGTGCCCATTCTGACAGGCATAATGATTTGTTTTAAGATTGCCAATGTGGGTGCCCATTCTGCCAGGCATAATGATTTGTTTTAAGATTGCCAATGTGGGTGCCCATTCTGCCAGGCATAATGATTTGTTTTAAGATTGCCAATGTGGGTGCCCATTCTGACAGGCATAATGATTTGTTTTAAGATTGCCAATGTGGGTGCCCATTCTGACAGGCATAATGATTTGTTTTAAGATTGCCAATGTGGGTGCCCATTCTGCCAATGTGGTGTTGACAAACCAACTCTATGACCTGGAACATTATAGTCGACGAAATTGTTTTCTGTTTCACAGCATTCACGAAGAACAAAGGGAGTCGACCACCGCTGTGATGCAGCTCTGCAACAAGTCGCTTGGTGTCATGCTGGAGCGAAATGACATAGACCGCAGCCATCGGTGGGTAAATCCCAAGGCAATAAACCACGCCCGCTAATTGTGAAATTCGTGCGTTACGAAAAACGGCGGGAAGTGTTCGTTGCAAAAAGAAAATTAAAAGGCACAAAGAACTTAATCACTGAAAACCTAACGAAACGATGGAGTGCATTTCTGATGGAAGCGCGATAGAGTGAACTTCAACCACTCAGACGTTGACTGAAATAACTCCCGAGATGACCTATAAGACCGGTTGAAAAGTATGTTTTAATGGCAATGTTTTCACATGAAATGGACATTTTGTCAGTGGGCTCAAGGACTATTAATGTGCATGAGCACCCGTTTTTTTTTCTTTTTCTAATTCTTTTTTAGTTCCAATCTCTATCTAGCTTTATATAAGCAGGACTGCTGTGTCAATTTTTTTAATTTTTTTATTTATTGTCAGTTTTGTCGACAATTAAATAAACATTTTCATCTAGAAACTGACATCGAGCTATACCTGACTCATGCATTCGATCAGTTAAGATGAGGTTCCCGGTGCCTGAACGGATAAAATTGAAAATGTGGCGTGGTGAACAAGATGGGAGGTTGGTAACAAAGTCAGCCACACATAGATAGTGGTCGTTGGTGGCCGAGTTGAATTGTACTTTGTTTTGGGACGGGATTTCGTAGAGTGTGGGCTGTGTGGCTACTGTTTATTTTTCTGAAGTACTGACATTATTCATGTGTAATGAAGTATTGATATTGTTGGTGCGTTTATAGAAGCCAAGCCGGAGTTAAATACAAAGACAATTAAGCAACGATGGACGTGCGGAACGATTTACGTAAGACTCGCATTATGTAATATTGGATGTACCGTGCGTACAAGTAAACACACTGACCAGCCGTGGACTGTCTGTCACAGGCTCACCAGCTATTGTAATCTTTGTGGACTTTATAACGTAAAGCACCGTGCGCTTGTCAACTGAAAATAAACTGTTGCCATCAGTCACCTGACTGCTTCACTGAGTGTCCCTGGCTCGGAGAAGACTGCAGACAAACTGCTAAAATGAAGCCGAAACAAAAGTGCCAGCAAGGCTCGCAAAGTGACACGGCACGTGAGGAAGCACTTCAGGAAGTCCTGTTTTCGACATGGACCAGTTCCGATTGGTTGTGCTGGAACTACTGACAAATAAAGATGTATTAAGAAAAATGGAGATCATTTTGTTCCTGCAAAGTCTGTCGGACAGGGTAGATTATCTGAAGAAAAAAACTGACAACCTGACAGAAGTCATCGAGGAGAAGGACACCCGAATAAGCGAACTAGAAAGGTTGGTCAGCACAACAGAGACCAAGTTGGATGCTCTTGAACAGTATTCCAGCCATGCTAATTTGCGGTTCCAGGGCCTCAAGGAAAACAAGGAGGGGGAGGATCTAGAAGCCAAAATCATTAACATTATAAATAATGAAATAGGTCTAACTCCCCGCTTCAGACAAATGAAATTGTACACTGTCATCGAGTCGGGTGTATGCCACGTGAACCCAGTCGCCCTCGCCCTGTGGTGGTCAAGTTCCAGTGTGAATGTCGCCGAGACACCATCTTGCGTCAGCGAGGAAACCTCAAGAAATCAGACACTATCTCCAACCATATCTATATAAATGAAGATCTCACTGCCACATGTGCCTTGCTGGCATTCAGGCAAGACAACTCAGAATGAAAGGTAAAATTGCTGACACATGGTCAGTGAATGGTAAAATCATATTGTTACAGTGACAATCCAGTTGAGTTTGCTCAACTAGATTGTCACTGTAACAACAAAGTCAGATATTGACAAGTTTGAATAATCTAATTGGATACTGCACCTTTGAGGCAAATCAAGATGGTGAGCAAGCATTAGTTCTACTACCAGATCCTCAAACAGTTTGCTATGTAAAGGTCCAGTGATTTGGAACGCAATTCCAACCTGCATTCAGCAGTCACACAGCCTAAAACGTTTTGTGTTATCATTAAAATCAATTGTGGTAAGATGGTATAAAGATCTGGCTCAACCTTAATTCCATTTTGAAGCACATGTAGCCTATCCTTACTTACTTTAAATCACACATATTATGAAATATTTATTCACGTGTGTAACTGGTTCAGATTGTAATTGCGGTTGGTGTAACCTTACATCTGTACTACTTTTAATGAGTCAACCTATTACTTTACATTACTGTTGTGACAACAAATCGGGTCTAAATGAGAAATTTGAATTGTAATTCTTATTCAACACGCTAAATTACTATTATATAGCTTATACAATTATTGCTGGGTTGACAGCGGCCAGTTTCTTCTTTTCAAGCATTTATATTATATTATATTATATTATATTATATTATATTATATTATATTATATTATATTATATTATATTATATTATATTATAATTATCATATCATATTATATTATATTATATTATATTATGTTACTGGCTACAGCCTTAATTGGCTCCATTGTCAACCGGGAATCATGTTCTATATCATTTATTGTTACATTTGCTGATTATGTTTATTTGTATGATGTACATGATTCCAAAAATAAATTACTTATATCGTTTCCAAACATAATATGTTTGTCTCTATCTCTTGTGCTGTATGTAGCTAGGTATCATATGTACGATAGGTAGCTACCTACAATATAAACATGGTAAAAATAAATGAGCAAGACCACTGTAGCACTTTCTTTGATATGTTAACTTCATTCAGCCTCTTCCCCAAATTACTCTTCCTACAAGGTTCACAACATGCACTGGTACACTTATTGACAATTTCTTTTGTAATTTAACAAAATGCTCTTTACAAAGTACACCAGGAATATTAATTAAAACATTTTCATCATGAGCCTTATTTTATGTTCATGGACATCACTCTTTAAGAGGATAGGATCATCCTACACAATTCATACAAGTTGATGTACATAATAAAGAGGTTAAAGTTAAAATGATATACACTTTTCTCAGATATATAAACAATTAGACACAAACCCAAGTACTCATCAAAACCATAATTACAATATTATCATCAATGAAATAAACCAAGCAAAAAACAAACATATGACTAGGAAATTTGTGAACTATAGAATAAAAGCATAAAAATCTTTAAATAAACTTTACAAACAACAAAAAATCACTAATCCTGAATCTTCCGAATATGGCATATCACTGGTCAATTTTAAAATGTACAGTGGCATTTTGAAAACAAGTATTCGCAAAACAAAACAATTATATTATGACAAATACTTTAATAATTTTTTTTTAATTCAATATAAAAATACGTGGAAAATTATAAATGAAATACTGTCTAGACATAAAACGAATAAATCATTTCCTAAATATTTCAAAGAGTCTAATTCTGTAGTGACAGATAAATCAGAAATTGTAAATAAATTCAATGCATTTTTTACCAATACAGGTAGTAATCTGGCAAATAATATTAAATATAAAGGCACTCGTGGACATACATATTATCTAAATAAAATAGTAGACAGAAACTTCACATTTAAATACATTGAAGAAGATGTCATAAAGAGAACGATAATTAATATACCCAACAAAAATAGCTATGGATCTCTCTACTAAATTGCTAAACATTCTTGAACTAGCATTAACCAAATCTCTAGCTTTATTAACAAAGCAAGGAATATTCCCTGATAAATTAAAAATTACAAAGGTAATCCCAGTCTATAAAAAGGTGAGCCAACAGTATTAAATAATTATAGGCCAATATCACTTCTTCCAGTTGTTTTAAAAGTACATGAAAAAATTATTTGTTTACAATTGTCATCCTACTTAAAAGACTCAAAGCTTTTGTTTCATCATCAGTATGGTTTCCAACCAAACTATTCAACAGAACATTCGGCACTTGAACTAATAGATAGAATAATAACCCAACTGGACAAGGATGAAATACCAATTAACATTTATTTAGATCTTTCCAAGGCTTTTGATATAATTAATCATACAATTTTAATTGATAAATTGAAATACTATGGTGTACATGGAATAAATCTCAAATTATTCAGCAGCTACCTAGAAACTCGTAAACAATATACACGGAAATTGACAATATAAAATCAAATATGTCATCAATTACAACAGGCGTACCACAAGGTTCAATCTTAGAACCACTAAATTATATCATTTGTATCATTGATTTTGCTAAAGCAACTAAATTTTTTAACTTTCTCATTTATGTTGACGACACAACTCTATCAAGTACACTAAACATGTTCAATGATAACATAAATGACCAAAATTTAGAATTTTTAATAAATGAAGAACTTCTTAAGATAAGGGAATAGCTCAAAATTAAAATATCACTAAATGTAGTAAAATCTAAATACATGGTATTTCAAAAGAAAAAGATAAATATAGAGACACTCACCCTGAATATAGACAACAGAGATATTAAACAAGTACAGATTTTAATTTCTTGGGTTTAATTATAGATAAAAAATTAACTGGAAAAAGCACACTAAAAATATCAAATGTGTTCTAAAAAAATTGAATTTTAAACAAATTGACACATGTTACCCCTAGATATTTAAAAAATATTATATAATTAATTAATAATGCCACACATTAATTATTGCATCATAGCATGGGGCTTTGAATCAAACAGAATAAAAAAACTACCAAAAAAGCCCTGAGAATTATTACTTTAAGTAACTAACTTCCCATACTGAACCACTATACAAAAAACTTAGCTTATTAAAAGTAGATGACATCCTTAAATTATAACAATAATTTTTTTACTATAAACATCTACACCATGACTTTCCATTCTATTAAAAAAATTGGAGGATCATGTTTAAATATGAAGTACATAGTCATGATACTACTGTAGACAAAAATAAAATATACACTTATCAAGTCAAACATGACTTTGCAAAGAAATGCCTCAGGCATTCTTTGCCACCATTATTTTAAACAACCTACCTGTAATAGCTAAAGAAAAACTGTAGTCTCAGTGCAATTATGCAACAAAAAAATATTAATAGAAAGTGTCAATGAGTAAATCATTTGTCAATTTTAATAAGCAAATGTTTTTTTAATGTCCGAACTCATAAAATGGCCTACAATGAAGGCTATAATAAATAATATTGTAATTTTATGTTTTTGTTTTGCATAATTTTTTTTAATTTAAACTGACTTGCGATATGTAGAAGAGACACAACACTGACAAAAGGCTGACTGTTGTCATTGAGGTTGATATTTAATTTCTCGTAATATGTAGTAATCCATGTAATAAATAAATACATGCTAAAATTGTTAGGTGCAAACACTACCTCAGATTTTTTAATTAGCAGACTGACACCATGATTAAAACATTTCTTTTAACGTTTTTATTGTTGCAATTAGAAAAAAATTACATTTAAAAAACACACGCAACATAAGATCTTCGGAAAGTCTTCATGATGTCACTCCTGTCGAAATTTGGTCTTCTAAAGCAATGGGCACCTCGGGCACCTCGGTAGTAGCATATTTTGTTTATAATATTCGTGCCACTTTTTGGGCAGGCCAGTAACTTTTCAAATCTACTGGACCCCTGTACGGTCATAGTATAGGTGTAGTACATTATGATGTGAAATTTGATCAACACATATATATATATATATATAATTTTATATATATATATATATATATATATATATATATAAAAATTATATATATATATATATGTGTTGATAATTTCATCATATAGTGTAGTACATTATGATGTGAAATTTGATCAACACATATATATAATTTTATATATATATATATATATATATATATATAAAATTATATATATATGTGTTGATCAAATTTCACATCATAATGTACTACACCTATACTATGACCGTACGGGGGTCCAGTAGATTTGAAAAGTTACTGGCCTGCCCAAAAAGTGGCACGAATATTATAAACAAAATATGCTACTAGGTGCCCATTGCTTTAGAAGACCAAATTTCGACAGGAGTGACATCATGAAGACTTTCCGAAGATCTTATGTTGCGTGTGTTTTTTAAATGTAATTTTTTTCTAATTGCAACAATAAAAACGTTAAAAGAAATGTTTTAATCGTGGTGTCAGTCTGCTAATTAAAAAATCTGAGGTAGTGTTTGCACCTAACAATTTTAGCATATATTTATTTATTACATGGATTACTACATATTACGAGAAATTAAATATCAACCTCAATGACAACAGTCAGCCTTTTGTCAGTGTTGTGTCTCTTCTACATATCGCAAGTCAGTTTAAATATATATATATATATATATATATATATATATATATATATATATATATATAGTATTATGTGAATGTAGTTCACCCGGTCCGCACCTTTCGTTGTCCGCCGTTTAGTGTGGCCCCTTTTTTTAGGCTTAGCGATCCCTAGAGTGGCGATGGTTTAATCACGGATAACCGAACTCTGTCAGTATTATATTATTTAGCACAGACAAATGTTCTTAATGGACGATACTTACCTTGCCGATGACTCTATCAAATCCTCTTTGAGATATCAAAGCGTTTAGCATACGCTGAATTTTCGCGACAGAAGCCATGTTGTCGCTGGAACGTGGGCATCAATGTCAGGCGTTAGAGTATTCTAAGTTCGATTAACCAGACTCCGTGAGGTGGCAGCACTTTCTAGCCCCTTACCACTGTTACGTCCTGTCTCGGAATAAAGTCAATACCGGTATAGTTTTAACACATAATAAATAGCTTTGTATTTTATTGTACAGCGCTTTGAGCATTTTTGGCTATTGCGCTTTATAAATAATAAATATTATTATTATTATTATTATAGTCGTCCGCCATCTTTGCCCGGTTCGGAATTCCGAGATTGGACGTCCAAACTCGGAATATGCAATTAGATACTTATCACGTGATCAAGAAATTGGAAGTACTACTAGATATCGAAAACTTTTTATAAATAAATAATGCATTTTGCCATATGTAGGATTTAACCAAGAATCCGTTAGAAGGAGCCACTTTATTCGAAAGAAATGTACATTTGGGGTAATACCACATTTGATAAAGCAATTGAATTGCGATATATAAATATTAACTATATTTAGCACTGCGTACTGTAGATGTCCTTAGATATATATCTTAGCTCCAAAATAATATCTTCCTGATAATAATATACCGCAACCCAAAAAATGAGTGTGTGCATATGTAATTATGTGTATTTTCACGAAAACAACATGCCAGTTTATTTGACTAGCATGGAGATTTGTGGTAATACCATAAAATATATACCCATGAATTTACTAATTTGAATAGAGTTTATAATTTTATCCTCGTTAGCCTAGCAATATGCATAAACAGGGGCTTAACGTATCAAACATATCTCTTTCATAGTTCCAGGTCCAGCTGCTGGTAAAAGGTCTGTCTGTAAGTTTTAGGTCTGTCTGTGTGTCATGGGTCTGTCAGTGAGTTTTAGGTATGTCTTTTCATGTTGATGTTGTGTCAGGCAGTCATAGGTCCACCTGTAATCTGTAGGTCAGTTTGTCAGTTGTGTGTCTATTTGTCGCTCTTATGTCAGTCTGTCTCTCTCTCCTACGTATCTCTTTTAGGTCTACCTCTTATATGTCTGTGTGTCTGTGTGTCTGTGTGTCTGTGTGTCTGTGTGTCTGTGTGTGTGTCTGTGTGTCTGTGTGTCTGTCTGTCTGTCTGTCTGTCTGTCTGTCTGTCTGTCTGTCTGTCTGTCTGTCTGTCTGTCTGTCTGTCTGTCTGTCTGTCTGTCTGTCTGTCTGTCTGTCTGTCTGTCTGTCTGTCTGTCACAGTTGTAGGCCTGGCTATCAGTCATAGGTCCACCTGTTCACCACAGGTCCAACAGTTGGTTGTAGATCTGTGTGTAGGTCAAATATGTATCTTGCATGGATAAATTATTCATTTGGCATTATGCCACAGTTGTGATGTCATGCATGTGTTGTGTTTAAAGTGTTCCGACTTCTTTCAAAGTCATGTTGTGGTCAAAGATACCGAATATTGTGAATACTACGTAAATCTTATGGAATGTCCTTGTAGTAACTGAATATACCAGCATTTTCATAGTGACATAAAATCTAGGTATACTTGCATATGTAACTACGTACATGTAATAACCATAATAATGTTTTATATCTAAATTGGATCATATTGTTAAATGGATTAATTGGTCTGATCATGTCTATTGCGAACTCTTAGGAAATGCAGATTAATATTTTGAATAATGTTGTAAATGTTTCGAACTACTACTACAACTAGTTTGAAGAGTCGTCCGAATCGTCATCTCCCTGCAGCTGGCAGAGATCACATCGGAAGTATCCACCACTCCTGCTCCCGGCAAATGTAGCATGATAGAGCCAGTGACAGCTGTCACATGCTACCTACAACATAAGTACATTTTCACATAATGAGTAGACATGTAATACATGAACTGGCATTATAGATTATTGGTATACATGATGAACGAGTTCATGCTATGGTATCAAGATGATTCAGTCGAAGGTGGATTCATGTATGCATGCACGTCAGGTCAATGATGTCCCTATAAACATGCAGTATTGAACACTGAGCTGAGCAAACATTCTTAGCCTTAATGTAATTGTTATGATTTAACAACACGTCGACAAGTCCACTGCAGCCATACACACCCTCAAAAATAATCATAACAACCGAATCTGAATAGCAACGCACCGAAGCGTAGCGATTCCACCGGCGAACAGGACGGACACGTGAAACACCTGAAATGCAAAAATAACCAGTAAATATTTAAATAATTATATGAAACTTAAATGAAGTCGTGTACAGAGATTTTTACTTTTTGCTAACATGTCGACAATTATGGGAGTGTGCCAGCGTTCTTTTCAGCATTCGGTGTACAAGAGAACTGTTGCTGTTTTAACAGACGTTTTATGTAGTGTCGCTAATTTGCAAGAAAACCTTTATGAAAAGCAAATGACGCTCACACAAATTTGCCATTTTAACTGCGTTAATGTGCGGTCGCATTCCGAGTAATTGTAATAGTATTTTGTTCAATGTTTCCAAATTGAAAAAAAAAATTT
>JAODUO010001470.1:0-17500 GCA_025642075.2 Ridgeia piscesae
GCAGTGTAAACCATGCATTCAGTGCTTGCTCACACCATCTTAGCAACTCGCCCAAAATTTTACTTGGGGGGAACACTGCATTGTATGCTGAATGCTTTTTAAAGGTGTATTAAATATGTCTGTGATGACACACTGTGTGTATAATATGCATTATACAAGTGCAAAGGTCATCCTAATTGTCCATGTCCAAGATGTTATGAAAATGTGAATGAAAACAAATGTGTATTTTAATGGGCATATTAAAATATTTTGATAATTTATACGTTGATTGTAAAAAAATTAAACAAAGTGTATATTGCACCTAAAGCTATTGCAGTTTTTAAACGCATGGGAATGCACATGCCGTCATTGCTGGTGACAGATAACGTGTTTTGAGTCAGCGCATCTGTTAGAAACTTTGTCGAATTGCAGAATGCACTACATTTATTTGAGCAACAAACGTATAGTTAGTTTTATATGAGATATGCTGAACTTAGAACGTGCCAAAGAAAACAATGCCAAACACTGTTGAAAATGTGTAGGATCGCCAAGATTACTATGTCAGTTTGACGGTTCATGGCAGATTTGGACCGACCCTATTCCAAAATAGGGGTGTGTTAGGGTCAGGGTAATACATTTTATACAAGTCTAGTCAGGATCCCATTGTTACGGCCAGGCAGCGGCGACAACCTCACATCCCTATTTTGGAATAATGGTTTGGTCCAAATCGATTGTCTGTGCAATAGTCGTGCGTTAATGGCCCGACTGTCGGTGCAATATCCATGGTCATGTTTAAATTACCTGGAATGATCAGATGTGGGCCTCCCGCAGACTACGTCTACGTATCTTCCCTTCATCTGCCTGACAGGTGACTACCTTAATATGAGCCCCTCTTCTGCCTTGTTCTTGCATTGTAGTGTGACCTGTATCAATGTCTGACAGCTCACACACCACGCTGTCTGACAGCTCCCACACCACGCTGTCTTACAGCTCCCACACCACACTGTCTTACAGCTCCCACACCACGCTGTCTGACAGCTCCCACACCACGCTGTCTGACAGCTCCCACACCACGCTGTCTGACAGCTCCCACACCACGCTGTCTGACAGCTCCCACACCACGCTGTCTGACAGCTCACACACCACGCTGTCTGACAGCTCCCACACCACGCTGTCTTACAGCTCCCACACCACGCTGTCTGACAGCTCCCACACCACACTGTCTGACAGCTCCCACACCACGCTGTCTGACAGCTCCCACACCACGCTGTCTGACAGCTCCCACACCACGCTGTCTGACAGCTCCCACACCACGCTGTCTGACAGCTCACACACCACGCTGTCTGACAGCTCCCACACCACGCTGTCTGACAGCTCCCACACCACACTGTCTTACAGCTCCCACACCACGCTGTCTGACAGCTCCCACACCACGCTGTCTGACAGCTCCCACACCACGCTGTCTGACAGCTCCCACACCACGCTGTCTGACAGCTCCCACACCACGCTGTCTGACAGCTCCCACACCACGCTGTCTGACAGCTCCCACACCACGCTGTCTGACAGCTCCCACACCACGCTGTCTGACAGCTCACACACCACGCTGTCTTACTGCTCCCACACCACACTGTCTGACAGCTCCCACACCACGCTGTCTTACAGCTCCCAACACCACGCTGTCTTTCAGCTCACACACCACACTGTCTGACAGCTCCCACACCACACTGTCTTATTGCTCCCACACCACACTGTCTGACAGCTCACACACCACACTGTCTGACAGCTCCCACACCACGCTGTCTTACAGCTCCCAACACCACGCTGTCTTTCAGCTCACACACCACACTGTCTGACAGCTCCCACACCACACTGTCTTATTGCTCCCACACCACACTGTCTGACAGCTCACACACCACACTGTCTGACAGCTCACACACCACACTGTCTGACAGCTCCCACACCACGCTGTCTTTCAGCTCACACACCACACTGTCTTACTGCTCCCACACCACGCTGTCTTACTGCTCCCACACCACACTGTCTGACAGCTCCCACACCACGCTGTCTTTCAGCTCCCACACCACGCTGACTTACAGCTCCCACACCACACTGTCTTACAGCTCCCACACCACGCTGTCTTACTGCTCCCACACCACGCTGTCTTTCAGCTCACACACCACGCTGTCTTACAGCTCCCACACCACGCTGTCTTACTGCTCCCACACCACGCTGTCTGACAGCTCCCACACCACATGTCTGACAGCTCACACACCACGCTGTCTTACAGCTCCCACACCACGCTGTCTTACAGCTCCCAACACCACGCTGTCAGACAGCTCCCACACCAAACTGTCTGACAGCTCCCACACCACACTGTCTGACAGCTCACACACCACGCTGTCTTACAGCTCCCACACCACACTGAGTGACAGCTCACACACCAACTGTCTGACAGCTCCCACACCACGCTGTCTGACAGCTCCCACACCACGCTGAGTGACAGCTCCCACACCACGCTGTCTGACAGCTCCCACACCACGCTGTCTGACAGCTCCCACACCACGCTATCTGACAGCTCCCACACCACGCTGTCTTACAGCTCCCACACCACGCTGTCTGACAGCTCACACACCACACTGTCTGACAGCTCCCACACCACACTGTCTGACAGCTCCCACACCACACTGTCTGACAGCTCCCACACCACGCTGTCTGACAGCTCACACACCACACTGTCTGACAGCCCCCAACACCACGCTGTCTGACAGCTCCCACACCACACTGTCTGACAGCTCACACACCACGTTGTCTTACAGCTCCCACACCACGCTGTCTTACAGCTCCCAATACCACGCTGTCTGACAGCTCCCACACCACACTGTCTGACAGCTCACACACCACGCTGACTGACAGCTCACACACCACGCTGTCTGACAGCTCCCACACCACGCTGTCTTACAGCTCCCACACCACCTGTCTGACAGCTCCCACACCACGCTGTCTTACAGCTCCCACACCACGCTGTCTGACAGCTCCCACACCACGCTGTCTGACAGCTCCCACACCACGCTGTCTGACAGCTCCCACACCACGCTGTCTGACAGCTCACACACCACGCTGTCTGACAGCTCCCACACCACGCTGTCTTACAGCTCCCACACCACACTGTCTGACAGCTCACACACCACGCTGTCTTACAGCTCCCACACCACACTGTCTTTCAGCTCCCACACCACACTGTCTTTCAGCTCCCACACCACGCTGTCTTTCAGCTCCCACACCACACTGTCTTTCAGCTCCCACACCACACTGTCTTTCAGCTCCCACACCACACTGTCTTACAGCTCCCACACCACACTGTCTTTCAGCTCCCACACCACACTGTCTTTCAGCTCCCACACCACACTGTCTTTCAGCTCCCACACCACACTGTCTTTCAGCTCCCACACCACACTGTCTTTCAGCTCCCACACCACACTGTCTTTCAGCTCCCACACCACACTGTCTTTCAGCTCCCACACCACGCTGTCTTACAGCTCCCACACCACACTGTCTGACAGCTCCCACACCACGCTGTCTTTCAGCTCACACACCACGCTGTCTTTCAGCTCACACACCACGCTATCTTACAGCTCCCACACCACGCTGTCTTTCAGCTCACACACCACGCTGTCTTTCAGCTCACACACCACGCTGTCTTTCAGCTCACACACCACGCTATCTTACAGCTCCCACACCACGCTGTCTGACAGCTCACACACCACGCTGTCTTACGCTCCCACACCACGCTGTCTTTCAGCTCACACACCACGCTATCTTACAGCTCCCACACCACGCTGTCTTTCAGCTCACACACCACGCTGTCTTTCAGCTCACACACCACGCTGTCTTTCAGCTCCCACACCACACTGTCTGACAGCTCCCACACCACACTGTCTGACAGCTCACACACCACGCTGTCTTTCAGCTCACACACCACGCTGTCTTACAGCTCCCACACCACGCTGTCTTACTGCTCCCACACCACACTGTCTGACAGCTCCCACACCACGCTGTCTGACAGCTCACACACCCACGCTGTCTTACTGCTCCCACACCACACTGTCTGACAGCTCCCACGCCACACTGTCTGACAGCTCCCACACCACGCTGTCTGACAGCTCACACACCACGCTGTCTTACAGCTCCCACACCACGCTTCTGACAGCTCCCACACCACGCTGTCTTTCAGCTCACACACCACGCTGTCTTTCAGCTCCCACACCACGCTGTCTTACAGCTCCCACACCACGCTGTCTTACTGCTCCCACACCACACTGTCTGACAGCTCCCACACCACGCTGTCTTTCAGCTCACACACCACGCTGTCTTACAGCTCCCACACCACGCTGTCTTACAGCTCCCACACCACACTGTCTGACAGCTCCCACACCACGCTGTCTTTCAGCTCACACACCACGCTGTCTTACAGCTCCCACACCACGCTGTCTTACTGCTCCCACACCACACTGTCTGACAGCTCCCACACCACGCTGTCTGACAGCTCACACACCACGCTGTCTGACAGCTCCCACACCACGCTGTCTGACAGCTCCCACACCACGCTGTCTTACAGCTCCCACACCACACTGTCTGACAGCTCCCACACCACGCTGTCTGACAGCTCCCACACCACGCTGTCTGACAGCTCACACACCACGCTGTCTGACAGCTCCCACACCACGCTGTCTTACAGCTCCCACACCACACTGTCTGACAGCTCACACACCACGCTGTCTTACAGCTCCCACACCACACTGTCTGACAGCTCACACACCACGCTGTCTTACAGCTCCCACACCACACTGTCTGACAGCTCACACACCACGCTGTCTTACAGCTCCCACACCACACTGTCTGACAGCTCACACACCACGCTGTCTGACAGCTCACACACCACGCTGTCTGACTGCTCCCACACCACACTGTCTTACAGCTCACACACCACGCTGTCTGAAGCTCCCACACCACGCTGTCTGACAGCTCCCACACCACCTGTTTTTCAGCTCCCACACCACGCTGTTTTACAGCTCCCACACCACGCTGTTTTACGCTCCCCCCCGCTGTCTTACTGCTCCCACACCACACTGTCTGACAGCTCCCACACCACACTGTCTGACAGCTCCCACACCACGCTGTCTGACAGCTCCCACACCACGCTGTCTTACAGCTCCCACACCACGCTGTCTTACTGCTCCCACACCACGCTGTCTTACTGCTCCCACACCACACTGTCTGACAGCTCCCACACCACACTGTCTGATAGCTCCCACACCACGCTGTCTGACATCTCCCACACCACCTGTCTGACAGCTCTCACACCACGCTGTCTTACAGCTCACACACCACGTTGTCTGACAGCTCACACACCACGCTGTCTGACATCTCCCACACCACGCTGTCTGACATCTCCCACACCACGCTGTCTGACAGCTCCCACACCACGTTGTTTTACAGCTCCCACACCCCCGTCTGACAGCTCACACACCACGCTGTCTGACAGCTCCCACCCCACCCCCCCCCCGCTGTTTTTCAGCTCCCACACCACGCTGTCTTACAGCTCACACACCACGCTGTCTTACAGCTCACACACCACGCTGTCTGACAGCTCACACACCACGCTGTCTTACAGCTCCCACACCACGCTGTCTGACAGCTCACACACCACGCTGTCTTACAGCTCCCACACCACGCTGTCTTACAGCTCCCACACCACGCTGTCTTACAGCTCACACACCACGCTGTTGACAGCTCCCACACCACGCTGTCTTACAGCTCACACACCACGCTGTCTTACAGCTCCCACACCACGCTGTCTGACAGCTCCCACACCACGCTGTCTTACAGCTCACACACCACGCTGTCTTACAGCTCACACACCACGCTGTCTGACAGCTCACACACCACGCTGTCTTTCAGCTCCCACACCACGCTGTCTTACAGCTCCCACACCACACTGTCTGACAGCTCACACACCACGCTGTCTTACAGCTCACACACCACGCTGTCTGACAGCTCACACACCACGCTGTCTGACAGCTCCCACACCACGCTGTCTGACAGCTCCCACACCACACTGTCTGACAGCTCCCACACCACGCTGTCTTACAGCTCCCACACCACACTGTCTGACAGCTCACACACCACGCTGTCTGACAGCTCCCACACCACACTGTCTGACAGCTCACACACCACGCTGTCTTACAGCTCCCACACCACACTGTCTGACAGCTCACACACCACGCTGTCTTACAGCTCCCACACCACGCTGTCTTACAGCTCCCACACCACGTTGTCTTTCAGCTCACACACCACGCTGTCTGACAGCTCCCACACCACGCTGTCTTACAGCTCACACACCACACTGTCTGACAGCTCACACACCACGCTGTCTGACAGCTCCCACACCACACTGTCTGACAGCTCCCACACCACACTGTCTGACAGCTCCCACACCACACTGTCTGACAGCTCCCACACCACACTGTCTGACAGCTCAGTTAATTATTATAAAAGCCACACAGAAACACAAGACTACACATATGGAATGTTTTAACATTCGTTTATACCCCTTATCAATAAACCTACTAGAATAACGACCACTACGGCTACGGTAATAGAAAAATATATATATAGCAATGATATACTTGGTTCAAATTATCAGTCACACAGAATTATTTATACATATATTACTGACCACTTACCAATATTTTTACTTACTAAACAAATTAATGACACGAAGGTAGACACAGTAATAGAGACTAGAATATATAATGAAGAAGCTACTACTACATTCAAAGAAAGTATTGATCAGATAACATGGGATGAAATTTATGCCACAAAAAATCCTCAAGAAAGTTATTCTAAGTTCCTTAATGAAATTTTATTTGTATACAATAAATCATTTCCACTTATTAAATAAACTATCAGGGCAAAACCCATAAACCATGGATTACTATGGCATTTAGACATTCCATTAGAACCAAAAACAAATTGTATAAATATTACTTAAATAAACCGACTGTATACAACGAAATAAATTACAAACGATATAGAAATAAACTAAATTGCCTTGTTAACATAGCAGAAAAAGCATACTACCAGCACGAGCTTCATAAGCACAAGGGTAACTTAAAAAACCCACATGGCAAGTATTAAAGGGTATTATTGGAAAGAAAGAAGTAGTTACAACTATAGACAAGTTACTAATTGAAGACAAATTAGAAAAAAAACAAGCAACACATAGCAGATAAATTTAATGAATATTTTACGAATGTAGGTCCACAGTTGGCTGAGGAGATACCATTTGTACAAGGGAGTCCTAATCAATATCTTAATGGAGTGTATAGAAATTCAATGTTTCTACTGCCAGTCACACCAGATGAGATCAGAGGAATCAGTAATAATTTAATAAATTCTAGTCCTGGAGGATGGGATGGGATGGAATAACACCTTTCATTCTTAAGCAGGCCTTCTCCAAATTACTTAACCCACTATGTCACATTCTAAATTTATCATTTGATCAAGGATGTGTTCCAGATCAACTAAAAATAGCTGAAGTAATTCCAGCTTTTAAAGCTGGTGATACGACATCAATTGGCAACTACAGGCCGATTTTGGTTTTGCCTGTATTTTCAAACGTTTTTGAAAGATTTATGTATACTAGATTAATGAATTATATAACTGAACATAGCATCTTGTCTAATCTCCATTTTTGGATTTATTCCACTGAAAATGCGATTTCAGTGCTAATTGATAATATTAGTAAAGCAACTGATAACAAAGAACATGTAATTGGTGTATTTCTTGATTTAGCGAAAGCGTTTGATACTGTTAATCATAGGATTTTATTGGGAACATTAGCTCATTATGGAACTAGAGGGAACATACTTCAGTGGATACAAAATTACTTAAGTAATAGACAACAACGAATAAAATTAAAAGAAACAACATCCACCCTTAGCAACATAACATGTGGAGTTCCACAGGGTTCAATTTTGGGACCTTTACTTTTTCTTATTTATATAAATGATCTAACTACTTTATCTGATAAAATGCTTACAATTATGTTTGCTGATGGCACAAGTATCTTTATACAAGGTAACAATATACATGAAATGGAAATTGCTATGAACTCTGAGATAAAAAGAATGTCCATATGGCGTAAAATCAATAAACTTTCTCTAAATAGTAAAAAAAACTCATACAATGACCTTCAGTAATATGAAAAGTATAAGAGGAGAGGAAAAATGACATTTATATAGACGACATAAAAATTGACACTGTAAAGAAGATGACATTTTTGGGTTTAATTATAAATAACACATTGAACAGGAGTGCCCACATTAAATATATATATATATATAAAATATTAAAGTAAAATATATAAGAATACTGGCATTATGAAAAAGGTGAAGAATAAATTAGAAAATAACATTATTGCTAAGTCTATATTATATGCTTATCTACCCGTATATTACTTACTGTAATACTATTTGGGGAAGGGCCCCGAACGTATATCTAGATAAAACATATATATTGCAAAAAAAATTGTGTGCATAATTAGTCACGTAGGTTTTTTTGACCACACAGAGCCTTTATTTTCAACATTGCAGATAATGAATATCTATCAAATAAACAAATATATGTGCTGCATATGTGCTGCACCTACCTTATTTAATGACGTATTTGTATTGTCACCCATGACGCATAAATGTAGCACAAGGCAGAAATTCGCATATAAAATACCGTTCTGTAGAACAAAGTGCAGACAATTATCTTTGGGCTATGTCGGACCGACAATATGGAACACCCTTATCTTAGACAACTGTCTTCAATGTTCAGCCACTTTACAGATCTTTAAAAAAGTGTCAAATATCTGCTTCTGAAAAATCAGTAATATGTTGTTTCTGTTCTGAATGTACTGTTATTATACGTTGCTTTTCTATAATTATATTAAACATTTATTTAAATACAACTTTACTTGTCACACACGTGCATCGATGTATTTAATTTTGTGGTACACTTGTATTTCACTATTTCACTATTGTATTTAACTAGTTGCACTATTATGATGTTGCTGTATAGGTGTTCACGAACTATAATTGTTTCGAAATTGTTAAAATACATGAATAAGGAAAATAAGCACTGTTGCTTAATTCCAATTATTACATTGTATAATGTAATTATTACTTTACTGTTGCTAATTACTATATGTACATGACATTAAGAACAAAAACCAAATTTTTCTACTACTACAAATACTTTCTCCTTTTAAAAAATTTCTACTACTAATATATACTACTCTTTCTACTAATACTAATATTTCTACTACTACATTTCTACTACTACTACTACTACTACTACTACTACTACTACTACTACTACTACTAATATTACTACTACTAATAGTTTCTACTCTCTTGTGTTTACTACTACTACTACTACTACTACTACTACTACTACTACTACTACTACTACTACTACTACTACTACTACTACTACTACTACTACTACTACTACAGCTGCTGCCAATACTCTTATGCTGCTGCTACTGCAACTGATTACAGCAGTCTATTTAACGCATTAATTCATCGTCCGGTGAACTGGCTTGCTCAACCAACTATTTGAAAATGTCATATCAATCATTTGTCGCTGTGGAACACATGAGCCTTTTATGAAGTAATGTCAGCGAATAGAACGTGCTATACATATGTTTTGAAGCATGTCTTCATGCAGCCTTTCTCTTCTTTTTGGCACAGTTTGATTTCAAGCCTGAAGACACTCACGTTTCTGGTGCATATGTTGCGTACACACTGGGCGTAGTCTGCAAAGCAGTCCTGGACGAAAAGGTATATAATATACAAAATTATACATACACAGTAAGTTTTGAACAGTGTGATTAACAGGTAATAACATTTATTTTAACTGTATTGCTGTGAGAACGTTTATTGGTCATGTATTGCCTACGCATACATATATGTGAGTAACTCTATGCTATTAAGGGCTTACAGTTGAATAACTTAGTATTACTGACATCGATTAATCGATACTGACGGTCGTCTATATTATTTGTATTATTATTATAACCTTTTCTACATTGCACCCTTTCCCTTTTTACGTAACCACTGTTCCAGCATACTTACGCGCATGCAATTCTTGTAGTGCATTCGTTGATCTTGGTTCATCGGTGTAGACGTTGCCAACGACGTAACGATTGCAACCGCCAAACACACCTGTAAGGCATTATGTTAACACCAATAGCCTCAAGGAAGGACACTGAGCTTTAGCATGTCACTACATAAGAGTAACGCTAACATGCCAAGTTTAACCGAGGAGACTAGCAACCCGAAACATTGACGCACATATAATTATAGAACATAACACGGACGTAATACAAGAGAGGCAACAATATTTACCTCATCATTACTTAGCTAAGATGCAACCTATGAATAACTGAGTGAAAATCCAAATAAGAAATGTGAAAAGTACAAGAGGCAGATCAACGAACTGATGTGCTAATATGCGAAGATATAATAAAATATGACAATGGTAAGTACAGTGTTATGTGAAAATAGTCAGTGAACGGCGACATTCCAAAGTGAACGACGGACAAATCCATGAAAGAGGAACTGTTAAGTTAAAGCGACATGGAATTATCATAGTTTCGTTTGTAACCCATTGCGTTTAAACAGTAAACTAAATGACACATATTCGAAAGAAAACTTAAACATACGTAAACGGTGTTCATTTTTCTTGTGGAGACCCTGAAAAGGCATGACATGATCTAAAGCAATATAAACTTTTATTATGGTACATAATATATTTTCGTCAGCGGTATACTAAACATGCGTGCCTGATTGGAAGCAAGTCAACATATTCAAAATATTAAACGAAGGTAATACTATGTACATTCAGATTGACTGCGTATGCATCCAATAAACACAATACGAATAGTAATGCATACGCACAGGTGCACATACACACACACACAAATACACACACACACATACGCACCCACCCACACACACACGCACACATACGCACACATACGCACTAGCGCACGCGCACACACGCACACACACTCGCGCGTGCGCGCGCGCGCGCACACACACACACACATACACACACGCACACGCATACACACACCTACACATACACACACCACACACACGCACGCACGCACGCACGCACACACACACACACACACACACACATGTAATCAATTTAGGTATGTTGTTTGCAGCAAAACTGTTTCAAAATTGAATGTTCACTTAAAAAGGTTGCCAAGATAAATAAGTTAAATATGTAAGTGTGGCTTACACTTACTTGGCGGTATAATGACGCCAGGTGATATCGCTGGATTGTTTCCGATAACTAAATGAGCCGATTTCAATAGCGAGGTATCCACAATCCGCATTCCACAAAGACGTATCGAGAAGAATGCTAGTATATTTGTTAAGCAATATAATCGCTGCTCGACTACGGGATTGATGAGGGTGTGCGCGCGCATTTCTATAATCCGTATTTACATATTAGCGAGATAACCTTCGCCAGGGCTTTGAAACGCCCTTATGTTTTTAACCGAACGCGTGCGTCGTGCATGCGATCCGATTAAGCGTTTCAGTGAAGGTGAAACGTTACTTCATAAGTAAATTTGTGGATAGTTTAAATCGTATCGCTTAGCTAAAGGGAAACTTAATTCCCAGATGTGATAATTATTGATGCTAATGTTGAAGTAATTACATACTTAGAGATATAACCTATTTGATATGGTTGTAGACACAACAAGACAAAAGTACATACTTGGATACAATCTCTAACTCAACATCCCTATTTATCCATATAACGTCCCGTATTTTTGCCTTTAGTCCTTCTACAGGATTCGATTCATGCAGCTACTTTACCAGTGTTGCCACAAATGACTATGTGCATGTTTTGGTGCGCCCAAACTTCACACGGCTTAAATGTCAAGTAGTTTGGCTGCACGATTTAACTCGACTGAACATACAGAATAACGGGTGAAGTGTTTGCTGTTGCTTGTTCTGTGTGTAGCCCACTACTTGAATGCCTCGACAGTAGCATAATGTTTGTCATACCCCTGATTTCAACACATGCCCACGGTGTGGAGGCAGCTGAGTCAAAGGGCAGAACATCATCTAGGTAAACTAATGAGCCTCCAATTTCTCATAATATGTTATTGTTATCTTCTCTATGTAACATAAGATCCAGTCTGGTGCATTAATATATTAAATATTCCCAACTACAATATCGAGTAGCACAGGAAGTGCTGACAGCTGTATCAACAGCTATTGTCAATTTACTTAAACGACGCTCGACCTTTTTTAGTGAAGTGAAAGTGTATGTTGCGATCGATGGTCAAGTCACGAATACAGAAACGGACACTTGTGGAATATTTAAGTGTTTTGGATTACATGTCTGGCGTCATTGTCAAACTTTGTGCCATGTGTTATTAACACCGTGCACAAACTGTTCCAACCCGATAACAGCGACTTGTGAAACATACAATATGCTGATACATCTTTACATGTAGCCTAAGTATATTGGTGATACTCGTCTTGTGAGGGCAGGCATTGGAATGCATTGAAAACCGATGTTAGTTGTTTCCATTATGATTCCATCGTGAAAACAATTAATACATTACCACCACAAAGTAAAAGTGAAAGTGAAATGTAATTATTTGCAGAAAATCAATTGGCGTCAAATCTACAGATAAATTAAAACATTACAATATTTAGTTAAATAATTTAAAAACTAAACAACAAATATTCGTAAATTGAATTAAACAGTAAAATACAATTATATATAAAGATAATAAACCTAAAAGGTTATAGGTGCAATAAATAATTAAGTAATATGTTACATAAAAACTATCAAATAATAATAATAAACAAATATATATATATATATAATTAGGTGGGATTAACAATAGTAAGATTGCGGATAAAATGTACATTCATGGCATTAAAATAAATGAACTAGTAGGAATAAATATCGAGTGCTATTAAAACGGTTGATATGTCGATTTGGTGTCTATGTATTGCTGCTGGAACAGAAATGTCTTTAGTTGCCTTTGAAATTTGATGCAGCTATGACTATTTCTGATGTTAACAGGCAAACTGTTCCATAGAGTCGCCGCTGCTTTCGTAAAGGTTCTGTCTCCATACGTTACAGTTCGCGTTCGTGGCACGGTCAACAGGATGGTTGATTCTGACCGTAAAGAGCGTGTTGGTCTGTAGACAGATAGTAGATCACTCAGGTAGACCGGCGATTGGTGGTGTATCGCACGATAGGTGTGTGACAAGATCTTATACTGTATTCGGTAGTGGACTGGAAGCCAGTGAAGTTCTTTTAGAACAGGAGTGATGTGTGAGCGGCGACCGGTTCTTGTGATGACACGCGCGCAAGCATTCTGTAGACGTTGCATCTTCGCAAGATGATTCGCTGGTAAACCGTACAGTAGCGAGTTACAGTAATCTAATCTTGAGGTTACCAAGGCATGTCTCTGTTGCATCTAGGGTGAGATACCGTCGGATTCTCCCAATATGCCTCAGGTGGTAGTATCCTGTTCGACATACCGAATGTACATGCTACCTCATATTCACGTGTTGATCGTAGATAACCCCAAGATCACGGACGGAAGGTGATTGTAGTTGTTGTTGTTCCCCGACAGTAACGGTAATGTTAGATAGTGATTTAAGTCCGTGCATGGATGTGAACAAGATCACAATATTTCTCGTCAGCCAAGTACGAACGTCTCTGATGCAATCATTCAACCGGGTAACTACTGCTATGCGTTCTTCGTGGTCACTATTCACAAAAGAGACATATAATTGGGTGTCGTCGGCATAGAACTGCACGTCTAATTTATGATGCCTTATAATGTTTCCGAGTGGTCGTGTATAAAGTGAGTAAAGTTTTGGGCCGAGCACCGATCCCTGTGGGACGCCATATCCCAGTGTTACACCAGCCGAAGCATCTTCACCAATGATGACTTGTTGGCATCGCCGGCACAAATACGGTGCCATCCATAACAGTGCATCGCCAGAAATGCCATGTGTTTCTTTCAATCTCTCGAGGAGGATGGCGTGATCAATCGTGTCGAACGCTGCTGACAAATCTAACAAAACAAGCACTGCAACACGTCCACTTTCCAGTGCCTGGACGATGTCATGTTGTATCTTGATTAAAGCTGTTTCGGTGGAGTGTTGCTTTCTGTAGGCAGACTGCAATGGGTCGTGGCGATTGTTTTCTAGCAGATGTTGCTTCGATTCGAGTATTAACAACTTTTCTTCATTATCTTGGAGATGAATGGCAGGTGTGACACTGGTCGGTAGTTGCTTAATAACCCTGGATCAAGAGATGGTTTCTTCAGTCGAGGTTTAATGTGGGCAATCTTCAGGTCTGCAGGCACTTGGGATGTTTCAAAAGATCTACTCACAATAGCCACTATTAATGGTGTTAGTTCTTCATAAGCACATTATTTCAATCGCCAACTTGGAATGGGGTCCAGTTTGCAAGACTTATCAGGCGAAGATTTTATGATGCCTATGATATCTTCATTTGTCGTCCGTACAAATGTATCTAGTGTCACTTGAACGTGTGAACGTTGTTTTCCAGCAGGGTGTTTACCGTTCGAAACATCGCCTTATTGACATGCCGACTCTGCTTGATTTGTTTCTCACACTATTTGAACGTGGCAAAACGGTGTTTCCGAACAATTATGAAATGTGCCACTTCATAAAGCAAGTGTTGTTGATATGGACATGCCGGGGTTGTGTTGAGCAAAGTTGACATTAGGTTAGTAATTTGGAGTGCGACTACTGCCCACGACGGCGTAAATTCACGCTTCAGTGCCGCACGTGACTGGCTGCGATGGCGGCGCCTGAGGTTCTCGTCTGTTGGTTGGTCCCCTTCGCCAAAGGCCCCTTGAAGCTCAGCCACAGATGTTCGAAGGGGTTCTGCTGAGATGTCTCATGACACTCACCGGGACCGCCGTAGTAACTCGGGTACATGAAGACATCGTTCTCATTGTTTCAATTTCGCGCCGTCGGAATGAACTTGCAAGACGCATATCAGACCAGGCGTGACGATTTCATCGCTATCAATATGGATTTTGGTTCCCGGCATCCAAAGACAGAGGAGTTAAGTGATATCTTTAACTTAGTATTTGCGCGAACCTTTCCACCTGTCCGTCAGACCAGTGTACGGTCTCTTTGCTGCAAGACTGCTTGTAACAGTTAAACAGCTTCGTAGCTGATGGGGGCCTCTGCGGTTGAGGTTGATCTACGATACGTGAGTGCGCCAGCGTTTCATTAGTTGCCAGACATCTACCCACAGTATTGCCATCACGTGCATATTCGTAAAATGAAAGTGGTAAGGAGACTTCTGTTGACGCCGGGTACAGTCCATTTGGAAATTGTAAACCTAAGATATTCTTCGAAGTACATAATTAACGGTTATGTAGTGATGGATATCGGTTATGTAGAACTCCACAGCGCTGTAGTATCATAGACATGACACTACAACATATTGTACTGCAACTGCTGAATGTTACAAGTTATTCCAATAAATGAATATTATCGATTGTGATTACAGAAATCATGTTCTACTCGCCCGGATTCATGTCTGGTCATATTATTATTAAACGAGGTAGTTTCTTTAAATCATGTACACGTGAATAGGAACGTCAGGACACAAACAAATTTAACGATCATTACACGTTATAATAAAATAGCATTCAACGCAAAGACACTATTCAGAGTTGAGTATATTATATAGTGAACGTGCTTTGAAAAATATTTCTTGTAGAAGTTTAGAAATGTATAGGTGCTATTTTGCTGCTGCATTTTCTAGCGTTTCGTCCAGTAATGTGAGCGTCAGCATCAATGTGGATTTCACACATAAACAGTTAGTGGATGGTAACATTGGGAGTATTACCACCCATTTACAGATGTGAACTACAATCGATTTTGGGGAGAAATGTATGTCCGCAATTGCATAATACACCTCAAGTACAGAGGTGCGCATGCCGACCGATATTCCTAAACAAATGCCACGCATATTGGATTTGTTGGATTAAATCAACTCGTGGGATGGGTTGGTTGGCATACAAACAAACCACTTGATCTTTTGCGCTGATGTCAACAACCTGTGAATATAACATTATATAATGTGCATTCCTTATTGTTCCCTTTACGTTATTATATATTACTTGCCTTGGTGGTATATATTGTGAAGAACTACATTGAATTTGATTTTAACCTAGCATCCGATCTACGTGGAAAAAAGCAGTGTGTTCTCAGGATCTCCGTTATAACGAAATCTAACGCATGTCCTGCTGGCAGAGTTATACAATTGACATAATAGCGATAATTAGATTTTAAATAATCGGCGTAATATCGATAATTAAAATGCAATTTAATGAAGAGCAAAAGAGCACAGCTCGCACAAACTCACCTCGCACAAACGACACCACCAACTTACCCATTCATGTATCTCAGATGATTGATTATATTTTGTTTTCTATAATATTTCCAACGACGATATGTAGCCCAGCGACACTGAATTGCAGTGCGTAATTACTCAGACAAATGGTATCGATGCTCACACCCCGCTATGCTCAATACTGACCATGCTGAATACATCGTATGCGTATGTTGTTCATTGCTTATGACGTGCAGCGTTTTGCCAGTGGGTGATATCTGCCTTGTCATTGTAACACAGACTGATTCGTGGTCGTGGTCGCGGCTATGCATAATATTTATATGGTTTTCACATAAAGGCGAATACACATCCTTTGATATTTAATCTTCACGAATCATTTAACTGCTTGTACGATGTTGTGCCGTGTCTCACACTACTGCAATGGAGAGCGCCGTCATGTGGATGACAAAGGATTCACATCATTGTGACGCCAATGTGGCGTGCTACTGCCTAAGTACATGCATAGTTCGCCGTTGGTTTCTCAATGAAATGGATACATGTTAATTACTGGGCACTTATGACGGTACGACGACATGGTTTGGGCACGGATCTGACAAATCATGGGTATAAGAAGGCATACTTGTCTCACAAGGACGTTTTAATATATAAAGAAAACATCTCGATATAAAAACCCACTTGTGTCCATAAGTGGCGTCTTTATTTCAAGTGAGAGAACTGGACCTGTCAATGCTAAACTTACTTACACGTAACAGAACATTTGCCATACATGTCACTTTTGGACGAAAAAGTGTTGTTGTTATTATTAGTATTTATATTATATTCAGGATACATGTTTTATCGACAGTCATGTCTAGTTTGGCAAAATCTCTCTCTCACTCGCCTACTCACCCACTTCCCACACGTCCGCTCGCTCGCTCGCTCACTCACTCACTCACTCACTCACTCACTCACTCACTCACTCACTCACTCACTCACTCACTCACACTCGATCTCGTTCTCGTTCACTGTCTCTGGC
>JAODUO010001470.1:35000-40000 GCA_025642075.2 Ridgeia piscesae
TACCAACAGCGATATATGCCTGTGAAACATGGAAGCATGCTGAAAGAATTAAAACTAGACGTATTCCATCGGCGATGCCTCCGACCTATTACGCATCGCATGAAGAAACCACATCTCCGTTGAAGACATAATGAGGAGAGCAGGCATGGAGAGTGTGCATGCCATCGGGAACACTCAACGACGGAGACTAGGACACACTAGGACATATACTATGTTCATCTAGAGGTCAGATTAGCAATCATGTCCCAAACATAAGATCATACCATTTAGAGAATGTGTGATCATGATTTGATGAACACGGTACCACGGTATATATTAACTATTTTTTGTTAAACTTGAATATATTTTATTGTAGTCACCGCTATATTACGCTCAAGGTGCATTTGGTTTAACTGGCTCCTATCTACTCAAAGTAAGTTCTTTCCGATTTACTTCATCAATAGACACTTCTGCGCAAAAACGAAAATATGGTGCCATATTATATATGACAATTTCTGTCATATATACATGAATATATATGTTTGAAAAAACGTCAAATTAACCTACGACGATTATGAATGAATGAAAGTGTATTTAACAACAACAGCAACACAGGAATATACAACATACATTATGAGAAAATAATACAATACATAATAGCATAGCATAGCGCGGCACGGTACTGCATAGCACTGCACTGCACTGCACAGCACAGCACAGCACAGCACAGCACAGCACAGCACAGCACAGCACAGCACAGCACAGTTTAGCATACTATACTAGTGGGAATTGCGGTGTATTTGTTTTTATTTGTGCGCAGGTGTGCATTTGTATGTACTGGTGTGCATTAGTGTTTATTAGAGTGTTGTATTATGAGTTGGGATGTACATAAGGGTATTGTATGTACGGGTCGGAACAGTTGTACAATTGTGTACTTTGGTGTGTATGGAAGTGCATTGTGGTGTACTGGTGTGTGTACATCAGTGTATTGGAGTGCACACGTGTATAGTAATGTATACTGGTGGGTATTTGGCTAAAAACCAGCCCAAAAGTGCGAACAATATAAAATAAATAAATGCATATGTGAAAACTACATTATTACGTTAAATAGGTTAAATAAATAAGTTAAAATAAGTTAAATAAATAACAAAGGTGATAATACACAGACAAATTGTTTGTCTTCGGGAACTGTTCAGGTCCTCCTATGATGTTATATACAATTTCGTCATCGTGTCGCTTTCAGGTGATTCTGATTGCCGTCCTTCTAGGCACTGATGCTGCGAACGCTGGACAGAGCTTGTATCAGATATATATTCGACTGTGTAACACGGCATTCATAGCGTGCATCAAGTCGTGTCTGGAGTCACCAAATGACGAAACAAAGACGATGATGAGATACAAGAGGAAGCATAGCGGATGCTGTACGGACTGCAACTTATTCCTACCGCCCGCTCGTCATCGAGACCCTAAGATTCAAATAGACTGAGAGACTACTGCGATATTCAACCTCATAGAAACTATCATTATCATATGGCGATAGATTGCTGCATTCACAACAGGGGACAAACCAAACGCAATGTATGCTGCACTTACCAACGCTCTTTGTGTGTGTTTCTTTGTTTTAGTTAAATACATATTACAAAGGGTGAACGTCTTCCTAATGCCCATAGAAAGAGATTGTTTCTATCTCTGTAAAATACCACCTTGCTAAAGTAGACGGTCTGCGAATACAAATGCGAAAATTAACTTAACCAATATATTGGTGTCTATAATGAATCAGAATTACAGTTTAACGAGCTACAAGTCGAACAGCACCTCAACAAATTATTATTCCATAGCATCGATTTGTTGTGTCTATTTATGCGCGTCGTTGATACATATAACACTACTAATCGTTTTCACAATTGTTTGCCATAATATCACGATGGTAGATTCTAATGCACGGAGGACAATTTCTGACATCATATTCATATTTCAAAGTATAGACTGTCTCCAAAATATATGAAATTTTTTTTTTACAAAAACGTACACTTAGTTCTCGCACGTACGAGTTTTGGACCCATGAGTGGGTTACTCACCATGAGTGGGTTACTCACCATGAGTGAGTTACTCACCATGAGTGGCCCACTGTTGTAAGATCATAGACGTGTTGGCATATAGCGGTTGTTGTCGATATTTAGTGATAGAAATGAAACAAATATTATCAACAACGTTGTCCAGAAGTAGTGATAACGAAAATATCAGCTTTAAATAGTTGCTAGTATCACTGATAGTCAATATAACAGGTCACATAATGCCTACTTAAATGTAATGTTTTCGTAATCGATGTAAACGTCTATGATGGTACAAGACGCATTTCTATGTGACTGTGTTGGTGATTATTATTATTAATAATAGTTTATTTCTCTGTTGGCAATTATAGAGATTGGACCGGATACATAAACACATGACAAAGTATACATTTGTTAAAACTAGAATGGAATAAGAGATAATAAAAAATAGCATATATATATATATATATATATATATATATATACAATTATAATTTAAAGATTATATAATACGTATGTATACAAATACTTTAAATAATTCAAGACATTAAAACATTCTATCTAAGCGTATTTGACAAACCTAATTTGAAAATAATAAATAATTTAAGACATAAAATATAAATACATCGAAATTGTAGTGTAAATATTAATTAATATATGTGTAAAATGTATAGTTTAAGTGATTACAATGTTTAATTTAACACTCATGATTCATATATATATATACTCATAAACATACATACATACATATAGACATACAGGTAGGTATTAGGGCAGAGATCAAGCAATACAGCCCATGTGCTTAGTGCCAGACGGCGCTATATACGCACGGACACAGAGAAATGTGTTAACGAAATGTACGTACCGTGTGACTGACGAATTTTTGTAATCGTTGGCATTTGCTCGCAATGCTACGTATATTTTCTATGATTGATCTAATTGCGTATTCTCTCTTCACTCTGTCTCTCTCTCTATGTGTGTTTTTTGTTTGTGTGTGAGTGTGCATGTTTGTTTGTGTTTGTGTGTATGTATTTGTGTGTGTGTGTGTATGTGTGTGTCTGTGTGGTGTGTGTGTGTTGTGTGTGTGTCTCTGTGTGTGTGTGTGTGTGTGTGTGTGTGAGTGTGTGTTGTGTCTGTGTGTGTGTGTCTGTGTGTGTGTAGTGTGTGTGTGTGTGTGTGTGTGTATGTGTGTGTGTGTGTCTGTCTCTGTTTCCGCGTGTGTTATGCGAGTTAAATGTGTGTATTTGTTCCTTGTAGTTGTGCTCGCATGTGTGTGGTGTGCGTATGCGTGTGCGCGAGTATGTTAAAGCGATACTCCAACCAGAGACAGATTCACACCATTTACTTACATCTGTATAATATATCGGTTGTACATAGTCATTGTGCACAAAGATCGTTAATAAACAATTCATTATAATGTACTTTTATCAGAAACACTCCATGTTGAATTCAGGGTGCTGCCATCTTGAAACTTATGCGTCAGTGGCGTAAACCACTTACGTCACTGGCGCGTGCACGTTCGAACATCCTATGTCTGTCCAATGGTACTTGATGTATCCAGTACGTCGCGGATTGCTTACGTCACAATCACAATTATTAGCGAATATTCCGCCAATCCTTGCCTTTTCCAACTATGCGCCAGTGACGTAAACGATTTGGCTTATGTCACAGGCGCATAAGTCTCACGATGGCTGCGCCATGAATCTAAGATAGCATGTTTTTGATACCATTAAACTACAACTAATTGTTTGTTAACGATCTTTGTGCACAACTACTAGGCACAACCAATATAGTATACACACTATTATGTAAGTTAATACTGTGAGCCTCTCACTGACTGGAGTATACCATTTATTACGTGCGTGTGTGCGTGCATTCTTACCTGTGTGGCTGCGTGCATTCACAGCCAGTTGAATGCAATTGGGTTTTTATTCTAGTATCATGCATACTAATTACTGTTAACCCTCTGTTCTCTAAACGACACTATATCTTATGTCTGCATGCCTCCAGACGCGTATTCTGGCACATACGCAGGCTGCTACTCAACAACAGCTGACATTATTTGTCTTGGTGGCCGCTTCACCTGCATTTACGGCAATGGTACTTGTCCGGTTGTACGGGTCAAGAGCTCTTTTGCGTTAATCGAATTATTCTTTACGCGCTTGGCGAGCCACATTGTTTCGAAAGTCACGATGACTTATACACTTTAGTTCAATTGACTTGGCTTCCTTGTCCGTATAGGTCATAGGTGTCGTTGCTGTGTCGCGTGTCGTGTCGTGTCGTGTCGGGGATGGCGTGGGGTGGAGGTGGGGGTAACGTGCGACCTACAACAAAGCCCGTCGCCGGAAAGGAAAATTTGGTTGTTGGTAGTTGACAGTTGTCATAGTAATATTTACATAGTAACTTACTTATTAATTATTTAAATCGTGTCCCAACATACACCATATATAATCTGGTTTTTAAGTCTAGTCATTTGAGTGTTTACTGTTTTGCTATTATTTTGAGTTTATTTTATTTATTTGGTTTACAAATTTTACTATTTTAATATATATATTTTATATATATATATATATATATATATATATATATATATATATTATACAAGATTTCATAGTCACAATTATATCATTAAGTTTTATTTTATTTGTGTATACATAATTTATATTGTTTTATAAACACTATTAACACCATCAGTGTTTAAATAAAGTTTATTATTATAATTTTAATTATTATTACATAAAACACACACAACGCCGTTACCCAAGCAACATGACGCGTTCACTGACGAGTCGACAGCTGCGTGACGCACATGACGCAATACTCGGTGAAAGTTCAAAATGACGAAAGACGTATACAAAATAAAATTCATTTCCACCGATAACCCTTGGTCCCACAGAACACAACAGTCAAATAAAATAATCGCACTGGTGTGGAGTATTTGCTTTGAAGGTAAATGCAAGCTTATTGCGT
>JAODUO010001470.1:45000-92500 GCA_025642075.2 Ridgeia piscesae
ACCTGGTCGCCACGCACGTTGATACACTTCAGACATAGCTTAGTCACAGGTTCGTTGTCATAGATTACCTATCTACCAAGGTATGTTATATATACCAAGGTATGTTATATAGAAATAAACAGAACGAAATCTTTTCTTGTCGGTATACCGGCTGACACTTCAGGTGGAGTCAAACGGTCAGAAATGCGTTAGAACAAATGTTTTTTTCATGTAGGTGGTGTAGACATTAATTGTAATTAACATGAAATGTTTGATTTAGCATTTTGAACCATGAGATATACCACCAGGCCTGTATCAGTAATGTTTCGTAAATGCATTATTTATTATCAATAAAAGTAAACCTCTACTTGGTAATAACCAAATATACAAACAAGCAACATGGGGCAGTTTATCAAACAACGGACTCTTTTTTTGTAGATAAGAATATACTAATTACCAGGCTACCTGTCAGTAAAAAAAATTTCACTATTGTACACGGATGATATTCTGTGTATACATTTGTTTGATAAATAAAAGGTTTACATGGCTTTATCGTGTCTTACATGCAACAGCTGTTACACGTACACATGAATAGGTAATAATACTGTCAATGGTTTATGGTCATCTTGCGTAATTTCAAACGAGGTTGTCTGTTCCTTGATTAGCTAGGGTACATAATTATCATCACTATATTTCCTAAATAAGTTGCCATTTGTATCAGTATGATCAGCAGTATATATTTATAGTTTTGTTTACAATTTGAATATTTCATGCACACAATAACATTGTAAACTAGTTTACACAAGTTTGGCTAACTGAACTGCAATTGACATTCTAGCAACTTTATGATTATAATAAGTATCGAACACACCTCACTTTGCTTTACGAGAATCCTAATTGAGAGAAAAACAACTAAGCGGTTGGTGATAGGATTTGATGCTGAAAATTAATAATAATTAGTCCATTCTGGATTCCTCCAACCCTAATAAAATATAACCACTCCAATATTTGTGACTAGTAATGTTAGTTCACATACATTTGTTTTACCAATGCAAATTATTCTTTTATTAAATATGTCCTACAGGTAACAGTTACCAATCACTTGAGTATCAGTACAGAATTGGTTATTGGGAAGATAATCCCATATACATGTTCGCACTGAATGACAAATACATAAAGGTGTAGAGTTGGGCTGTTCATGAAGTCATTAATTTGGTTAATAATAAATAACATCTAATTTCAGTACATCAATCATTTAGTCATAAGGTGTTAAAATATTAATTAAATATATGAAAATGTGAGATAAACCGTTATGGTCGGTTGCCCACAATATAAAAAAACATTTCCTTCTGATATATAACAACCCATGGAAGGAGGAAGCTGTGTGAACCTGACAATGTTTTGAACATGAAATTATATTTTCTTGCATCTATGAACACAATACCAAACAATTGGAACCACACAGTGGATTTCACCATAACTATAAGAAATCTAAATATAATGAGCAACTGCTTAGTTAAGAGGAACAACTGTGAAATCCCAATTCTGGCTTACAAATATCATACTACTATAGAGAAAAAGAACACTGGGTATACTGAAGTAGTAGACAAAGTCCCAGCTTATGAAACAATGTTGTATTATTTTATTTATGTGATATCATCTCATCAACATACATTTCAAGTGATCGGCAACACACAAATAAGTGTTCACACCAATATCACTCCTTCGGTTGGAACCAGTGATATATCGTCTTCATGCAAGAATCCATTATATGCATCATAACCTCGTCCATGCATCATTATAGCCTCTTTCTGAAAACAAAACGGCAGACACAATCACTTGTAAGTACAGTACACATTTGTATTATTAATAACACATACCCCATACATACATGAGGATCTGATCAGAGTAATTTCATATTTATTATATACATATCCTGTGCTGGTTCAATAACACCTATTAGGGTCAATTTATGCGAATAGACTGTTATGAAACTACAAGATATATTTAAAAAAATAGACTGGCAGGTTAAAAAAATACCAAAAAGAGACGTCACGGTTAAAAACCGTGTGTCTTATCTGCACTGACTGTGCAGTAAATATCCTTCCAAAGACCGTGTCCAGAAGTTTGTATTTATAGTTCTTTCATTATGACATCTATGTACTAAATCAATCACACCTATTATGTTTAGGTTAAGCAAACACATTGTTACGGAACTAGAACATGTTTCTTATGAAAATAGACTGGCAAAATCATAAGCTTACAAAAACGCCATGTTCAAAACCGTGTGTCGTACCAGCACTGACAGCACATTACATTTTGTTCTCGTGTCATGATCCAGAGATAGAATGTAAAGCTATTCCTTATCAGGTGTAAACAAGGGGTACGGACGCGTTTTACCTAGTTAAATGTTTACATCATGAGTGTATATTGTTTTATTTAATTAGACATTAAAAAATTATTCCCACTCAGTCACGCAGTCACCAGTCACCAGTGCAGTGCCCGTGGGCGTGGCAGTGTCATTCACTCATTGGTCACGTGTGTTCAGACGAGCACTGTTTTATGGATTAAAATACAAATATTGTGAAAACTAAACAACAGTTAATCGAGTGATACTAATTTCACCATGTCGCTGTCTCTACTTACTTCTGATAGGGCTTTGACATTGAAATTTGAACGATCCAGCCATCATTCGACGGTGACGGCGACGCCGACGACAACGTCAACGACGATCATGATGGCGTTGCCGTTGCTACCGAATTTCTGAGATATATTCCTCCATTTTTGTGAACATTGCTTCAAGGGGCGTCAATATTGAGAACTTGCAGGATATTCTTGTGTCTTTGTAAGTTGGGTTTGCACCATTCCATAGCGACATTTTCACGGTAAAGCTCGATTAAAAAAAATGAAGTGAGAGTTGCCAAATCAGTATCTACTACCATTTTTAAGAAGGTCGAAGTTCAACTCAGTGCTGTCATCTCATTGGTTGTTAACTACGAGTCACTCGTACGAGTGTCTCGTACGAGTGACTCGGACATACATGACACACGTACGATTTTACGTCCGATTTTGCGACTCACGTACGATTTTCATGGTTTCATCCGAGTCACTCGTACGAGTCTCTCGGACGTGTGTCACCACCTTTAGTGTTTGGCCGTAGTTTTATCCTTTAGCATGGAATACTAGGAACATTTAAAATATGATACGATTTTGCATGAACGTTAGAGCTATTATTATTTACAATTTTGAATACGTCACATGCCATTTCTTTCACCACTTTCACCTGGAAGAGTTCGGTGTTATCGGTCTTTAAAAGGATGAATAATCATTGTACATAAACTTAAGAAATGACTACACGGTCAGTCTGTTGCATTCACTCTTAATGTGTGGCCTTCCCATGCATAAGTGCATGCATAAGTACATGACTCTCGATAAGCCAAATGGCTTCCTAGTCCACCTGCCATCTTGAGTTGAATCTCTAGGTGGCAATCTTGTTAAATCTTGTTAAATCTAAGTGGCATTTGAGGTGGGAAGAAGGTGCAGGGCTACGAAAACAATTGAGTAAAAAAGAATCGAGGGAGTGCAGAGAACTGATAAGAGAAGAATAGAGGAACTAAGAGTGGAAGGAAGGAAACTATGGCCAGCCTTACCCTAACAACAACAATATGCAATTTGACCTCAGTTTTGTAACCAGGCATATTCAATTCAATTCAATTCAATTCAATATTAACAGCCAGAATGATAAATGTGTCGTTGTCTTGCACCTCTTGTGCTGCAGCCCGTTTTGTTCCGAATAAATACCATAACGTCGCATGTTGGTTCCACTTTGGGTAACTTAATCATATTTGAATTATGACAAATGTATTTGCCAAATGCAAAGGGTAGAACTGGGAAAGGAAGCCTTACAGTTATACAGGCATCCCTATTCCAGCTGCAATTTATCACTCTACGAATCAAGCAGTCGATGTGTCCTGCATATTGGTCGGAGGATAACCACATCGGTGACAAAACTGGGTATTAATGTCCGTTTTGTTCCGAATAAATATCATAACGTCGCATGTTGGTTGTTAGCACCAGAGAGTAGAACCAAAAAGCGCTGTATGGTACATTGAAAAGGTGCTTCAATACACTGTTGCATAGCAACGGAATGTGCCTCGATGTATTTGTCAAAATACCTACCACTTGCAGTGGTTTAACTTTAAATGAAACGTTCTGCCCAACGAGCAATCTATAAAACGCAGATAAGACGCACGGTTTTTGACCTGGGGACCGTTTCATTAAGATAAAGTGCACTTAAGAAAACCCATCCAGAAATAAAATCGTACGGAAAATTTAAAGAGATATTTCAAAATGCTTTTAATTAATGTAATCCTTACGGGAATCATAAGCTACGGCGCACTGTCGCCATCGTACTGATCGATAATTTATACAGTTGGTACAGTTTGGCAAGACATACATAATACTTGTCAAAAGGCGTTTGAAAATACGCCCCCCGATCATTTGTCAACAACGTGTGGCCTTTTACTCGCTGTGCGAATATTTAAAACGTAGTCTTATAAAAGCGGCCGATGTATTTTTGAGGAAACTATTTCGGTGTCACACACGGTGTAAACATTTAGTGGAAGCGTCGCTGTTGAATATTTTTAGTATACAAGATTGCAGAGAGAACCAACATCTTAAATTTAAATGTTGTCGTCAAGTATTATACTACGAAGGTAACTGTGTACAATGTAAATTAGATGCAACATAAATTGGCTCAAAAACCGATAAATACATATCGCAACAAACGTGACCTTCGCAAAAGGCCAAAGCTGCAAACTACACTGCAAACGTCAACGGCCAAGAGACTAATGTCGTGTAGACCACGTGCGCTCGCGTCTTTATGAATTATTTTCTTTATGCTATTATGTAGTATAATATATATATATATATATATATATATATATATATATATATATATATATATATATTATATAAATAGTGTGCAACTTCAGCGGCCTGCCGAGTGAAACACCCACCTTTTTAACACCAGATCGGCTCCCTCGATTTACTAACACCGAGTGTGAAGATCATAAATGCATGTCCAATACAATGTCTACACACCACAAACGTTTCGTAGCCGAAGGATCCACTGTTATTACCAAAAAGAAGTCTTTAGTAACGTGCTATCAGTTTTCTAAAACCAGCGTCACTAACATTTCCGGAAGTGATCCGGCGACCCCGCGTGGGACACCTTATGGGCGCTATGTTCGCCCCCAAAAATTCACGTCGCGAGGAGACGCTTTATTGTGCGAAGCTTCGCCAGTTCCATATTAATTTTCATTGAGTGATGATGTGATGAAAGATGTAGTAACCCATAAAGGTGGCTGTACTTGTAGTACTTTTGTATTAGTGTTTACGTTATTGTATTTGGAATGTATCAAGAAGAAGATTTACAAAGGAAAAAACCACTGCGTGCGATGAGGACCCTACAAGAGATTACCTGTTGGTGAGTAAATAAACATGCCATTAAATAATATTACTAGCATTGTTACAACACGGTTAATAAGGGTTTGCTGGTAATGTAACTGATACAACAACAAATATTGTTAACGTCACAAAAAAGGCCTTTGACAAAGTGCCACACCAAAGATTACTACTTACACTAGGAAATGGCATGATTAACTGGACAGAAAAATGGCTTATTGATAGAAGACAAAGAGTAGTGGTTGATGGGGAGGTTTCAAACTGGAAATCGGTTTTGAGTGGAGTACCGCAGGGATCAGTACTGGGACCTATTTTATTCTTAATATATATCAATGATTTGGATGATGACATAACAAGCAAGGTGTTGAAGTTTGCGGACGACACAAAAGTGTTTAGGAAAATTAAAAGTGGTGCAGATAGACAGCATTTACAAGATGATCTTAATAAGTTGATAGAATGGTCTGAGAAGTGGCAAATGCTGTTTAATTTTGGAAAGTGTAAGTGTCTCCACACAGGACATGGGAACGAAGATGCACAATATACAATGGGTAGAAGTGGACTAAATACTACCTTAAAGGAAAAGGACTTAGGGTTAACTATTAGTGCTGACATGACGGTATCAGAGCAATGTGGAATTGCAACAGCGAACGGATACCAAATTCTTGGATTAATTAGGCGAAATATAGTGTACAAAGAAAAACAACTAATAATACCGCTGTATAAAACAATAGTTAGGCCTCATTTAGAATACTGTATACGAGCATGGAGGCCATATCGCAAGAAGGATATTGATATGCTAGAAAGAGTACAAAGGAGCTCTCCACAATGAAACAAAAACTAAGGAATATTAGTTATGAAATGCGTCTAAAAGAATGTGGTTTAACAACACTAGAAACCGGAAGATTGAGAGGAAACCAGATTGAGGTGTTTAAAATATTGAATGGGTATGAAAATATTGAAAGAAATTGTTTTTCACGGTCAAGGAAGAGAAAAGGACTAGAGGACATGGAGTTACATTAGCAAAGAATCAGTGTAGACTAAAAATTAGAAACTTTTCATTTTCACAAAGAACAGTAGAGGAATGGAACAGATTATCCACTGATTATGTAGGTGCTAGTAGTGTTAATGTATTTAAGAATTAAATCGACGTATACCTAAGACGGGCGGGGTATACTTAGATAGGTTGGACTCTCGATAAGCCAAATGGCTTCCTAGTCCACCTGCCATTTAGAGTTGAATCTCTAGGAGGCAGTCTTGTGAAATCTTGTTAAATTTTACAATTAAACTATCAACTGCAATCTGTAGCCAACGGGTCAAGTGGCCATTAGATTTTAGTGACAATATCATAGACATCACATGTAGTAGTTCAGTCATATCCTTGACACAGGGATGCACTCTAGCATCCAATGCATTCGTCAGATTGTGCATTTGTATTTGATTTTTTATGACGTTAACAATATGTGTTGTTGTATCAGTTACATTACGAGCAAACCCTTATTAACCGTGTGGTAGCAATGCTAGTAATATTATTTAATGGCATGTTCATTTACTCACCAAAACGTAATCTCTTGTAGGGTCCTCATCGCACGCAGTGGTTTTTTCCTTTGTAAATCTTCTTCTTGATACATTCCAAATACAATAACGTAAATACTAATACAAAAGTACTACAAGTACAGCCACTTTTATGGGTTACTACATCATTCATCACATCATCACTCAATGAAAATTAATATGGAACTGGCGAAGCTTCGCACAATAAAGCGTCTCCTCGCGACGAGATTTGTTTGGGGCGAACATAGCGCACACAAGGTGTCCCACGCGGGGTCGCCGGGTCACTTCAGGAAAAGTTAGTGACGCTGGTTTTAGAAAACCGGTAGCACGTTACTAAAGGCTTCTTTTTGGTAATAACAGTGGATCCTTCGGTTACGAGAAGTTGGTTGTGTGTAGACATTGTATTGGATATGCATTTGTGATCTTCAGACTCGGTGTCGGTAAATCGAGGGAGCGGATCTGGTATTAAAAAGGTGGGCGTTTCATTCGGCAGGCCGCGTCGCTGAAGTTGCACACACTTATAAGTTATATATATATATATATATATATATATATATATATATATATATATATATATATATATATACATATATATACATACATATATACATACATACATACACACAACAACACACACACACACACACACACACACACACACACACACACACACACACACACACACACACACACACACACACACACACACACACACACACACACACACACACACACACACACACACACACACACACACACACACACACACACACACACACACACACACACACACACACACACACACACACACACACACACACACACACACACACACACACACACACACACACACACACACACACACACACACACACACACACACACACACACACACACACACACACACACACACACACACATGATACAGCCAAAGAGTAAATAATTCATAAAGACGCGAGCGCACGTGGTGTAGACAGGTCATTGTTTAACATATGTTTAATTGCAAACTTGTTGAATATGTATTTGGCTATGCCTATAGTCTATACATAGTCTATAGTATAGACAATTGGATATTTGCATCAAAGTGGACTTCAACTAAAACGCCAGTTAGTGAATTTTGCCCGTTTGTCATGCATATCTTTGTTTTAAAGTGTGATATGGCTTACTCTTAGAAATTTACTATTCTAGTATAGGTGCATTTTTATGGACCGGAACCAGGATGAAATGTTAGTGAAACGATGTTTTTCATTTAGGTCCTACGTAAAGTGAACTTTCGATTTTATGGATCGAAACCTTTGTTTTGTGAAATGAATTTTATTTATTTTCGAAATCATGTTCCTCTTCTAAGAGAAGTCATCTGGCAAAGGCTTCTGATAACGTGAATGCTATGGGTGACGGTGGGAATACAGTAGCCCAGACAAAATAGACGATAAGAGATGAAACAAGCTGTTTGATAGCGATAGCGCAAATAAAACCACCAGAGGCATGGATAACTGAGGTGCATATAGAGAACTTGGTGAGGCTCATCGTCTCATAAACGACACCAACATGGAAGATGGTGCTGAGGATAGGTGTCCTATATTCTTGCATTAAAATGTACGTCACTTATATTGCTACCACATGTATTCATTACAAATGTAAACGTCTGCAAGAATTACTCAATGTTTTCTAACCCCAGAAAATATGTACTAACATAGACCGCATTTACAAACAAGAATAATATATAATGTTAAACTTACAAAGTAATATTCATAATGTTATAAATTTCTTTATCATAACAAATAATGTCAGAATAAAGCTTAGGTATTATCTCAAGAGATTAAAATTCCCCAGGATGCTGTCCAAAGAAGTTGAGATGGAGTTTGGTGGAACAGGTCTGCGGAGTAAAGTGTAAAACGCTTTGAGCAGTCCTGAGGACTGGATACTGCACTATATAAGAACTTACAATTACCTTTTATTTAGAGCAACATAAAAACAAATTCAGCATGCTAAGGTATAGTCTTTAATTATGATAGTTCATATTTATTAATACTTGCATCTCATATGGCTGGATACTTCCCAGAGAAGTTGAGATGGTGTCTGATGGGTTGGGGTGGGGGCGGGGAGTGGGGGGAGTGCCCCAGCTCCTACCTAATAGCTCTACCACAGGCACACATAGAGAGGGAGTTCAGTTGCAATGTGACGGTTCGTTAACTTTCTTTTGATTTCGGCCAATAGATGAGCTAATGTGATGTATTTTCACTATTATCACTGTTTTACCATCGACGGTAATGCTTTGCTCTTTAGTCAGTAAGGCCTATGATAGAGCTGCTGGCCGATCGCTGATGGCAGTACCAGTGGTGCTGATCAAAATGTTTTTTTTCTCAAATCGTATTTGCTTAGCATCGGCACCGAGCTGAACCTGAATAGCAAAGCGTCGAGGCATGTCGATTCTACCCGCAAACAGGACGGACACGTGAGGCATATGAAATTCAAAGATAACCATTATTTAACTAATTAATTTAATATCGTCGCTCTACCAATATTTGGTTAACGCCTGTATAGCTACCAAGTCCAAGGCTGGAAAAGACTATTCAGCTAAAGACTAATGAGATTACTTCTACAGTGTCATATTATAATCTTACCTTGGAATGCGGTGCCTTTGTCAGTTGGTCTCGCCCTTGGCCACAACGGATCTTCGCTTCCGTGTCGTTCTTGATACATGTTTACTTCTTGATTGCTACGGTTGTTGTGTCATTTTTAACCGCCATCTTTTGGTTACGATGACGTTTCATGACGTCACAGGCGAATTTGGTGGAGCATAAGCCAATCAGAACGTGCAATAACTCCTACGTTTTACACCCGTTACTGCGTCGCGTCGAGAACGCTTCGTTATCCGTTATAGCGTGACGTGCGACACCTTTCGTAGGGTGAAACGTGAGCAGAGGTCTTTCGGAATATTTATTCATCTTCTTCCACTTCAATTTGTTTTGGAAGTAGACAACGGGATTTTGTGCGAAATTATATGTGGTAGTCCGAAACATAGCAAAGAAAATGACAAAATATAGGTGTCGGAACCAGGGAGGCACGGGGAATGGACAGGCCACTGTTAATGGAGGGCAGCACATATACTACACCTACATTGGAACATGTTAGAAGAGACAAGTCTACAATACATGCGTACTTCCAGCAGATATACGGCGCGGAAACATGGGCACTCATCATCCAAGCATAAAATAAACTAGCAGCCGCACAAACAGATGGAAAGAAGTATGATAAACATCACATACCAGGACAGAAAAACAAACTTGGGTAAGTGAAAGGCATAGGTCACAGATGTGATTGAATAAGTCAGAATACGGAAGTGGACCTGGGCAGGGCACGTCAGCAGAATACGAAATAACCGGCGAACATTGGTATCGCCATCTAAAAACCCTACGAAAGGAAAAGACCAAGAGGAAGATTGGCGAGACTATTTAGAGACGAACTAGGCGACTATTAGAAGGGTACCCTCTCGCAGAGGATAGCGCAAGAAAGGCAGATATGGATGCAGCATGCTAAAGCCATCGCCCAACCACGGGACAATATGGCGGCACAATTACGATGATGACTACACCTACGTTTATGACAACTCAAAAAGATACAGCGAACTTCATACTAACAATAGAACGACTTATATAGTAGTAGTCGCAGGTATGTCAATGATTGGCACACCTGCAGTGACATAGCCAGGATTTTGCATGTATGTATGCATATATATATATATATATATATATATATATATATATATATATATATATATATATATGTATATATATATATATATATATATATTATGTATGTAGTATCATATTATATATATATATATATATATATATATATATATATATATATATATATATATATATATATATATGGTTACATCGTCGAACTATATGAACTCATAGATAAATTGTTTTGGTTGCAATGTTCAATTCGGCCTTAGTCTAGTAACCGAGCAACTATTATTTTAATTTCCCAATGCATTATAGTCTAATTCAGGGATTGGGGGACAGGGCCCTCTGACTACGCCACTGGCTCGAAACCTATTTGTGATGTGAACAGGGTGTGTAATATTATCTTCGTTCCGTCTACTCCGCTGTGTGGCGCCACTGTTCTGCCTTTCATCATAAGCTAATCATTCTTAACCGTTATCAACGTTAGCTACTCTTTCTATCAAACTCCACAGAATTATTTACTCTGCGAATGCATGTATCAGCTTCGGGTTTTCTAGTTAGGTGCTCTCGTCGTCATATTCTGCGGCTAGTCTACCTCTAACGATATATTTACAAGTAGACACGACTCGCACATACAAACATACACTCGCACACTAACGCTTGCACTTGCTCCGTATACATTCCAGCACAAAAATTAAACACTGACGCTCACTCGCACGCACGCACACATACACGCGCACGCAATAACGAACGAATGCACGCGCACATACACGCACTGATGAATACACGCACGCACATACGCATGCAGGCGTATGTGCGTGCACACACACAGGCACACAAACCCACATGCACACACAAACCCACATGCACACACAAACACGCACACACAAACGATCGCGCGCCGTCATCTCACAAACTACAACACATAAAGCATACAAAACGTTCGTAGGGCTATGTAATGCACACACCTATCTAATGTGATTCGCTATACGATGTTTTATATTAAGATGCAAACCTGGCAGCTGTTCCAAACGAACCAACGCGTGGTAAAGTTGCACACACCCAAGCACGCGCATAAACACACACTGCATTAATCAAACCGCAATAAACACACAACACGTACAGACTCTATAATACATAGTTTATACACTGCAGTTCAATAACTCATTGGAGGACAACCCTCAAGTGAGACACCGCCTTGTACAAGATTGCCGATAATATCGTCCTCATAGCATCAGGACTAATGTCTGTGTCGGGTCTTTCTCATCCCACGACAGTAGCGCGAGTTGAGTGTCAAGTTGCGTCGATGTCAAATGACATCAACGTCACGTGACGTGCATCTACAGGAAGTCAAGTGGACGGCTGAAGAAACATTTGTCAAATGTCAATCCACGTGTTTATCGCTATTCGTGTCTTTTCCGTTAGAGTGTCCTGTGGAAATCAGACACAATCGAACTAGGACCTAATGTTCCTAGGACTTTCAACGCTATCTCTCGCTGCACAGGAACAGTGCACACACGTCCAGTTCGACCAACGCTCTACATCTACACGATATACACCTGGTTGGTGTAGAGTTGACCAGTCACGATTGGTCACGAACATCTTCATTCGCGCAGTTCCAGTTTCAACCAGATTCCCTTCTCGGCCGCTAGGAGCGCGCGTCTCGAGAACTTCAGCGGTATCTATAAAATACACCATCGTGTTTATATAAGTCAATTGTATTCTAAGAAAGTTGCACACTGTTCTACCACCTCTACGTCTTATAATTACATAAACAATTCAGTACAATAACTACCACAGGGGTTCTTTGTTAAATTACCATAATTTTAGCAGATGAACATGTTAGCACAGAAAGCGAGAAAAGGGGTTTGGACAGATGTATACATTAATAGCGTGGTGCGCGGTTTAGATGACCGCTGATACTATCACACGTGCGCATGAAACAGAAAAAATTATTTAGCCATAAGTTACAACTCGTTGAAAAAGATGGGGCGGTTAGACTAATCACTCAACCGAACAGTAGAATAGTTTCGCCTCTCGTTGTTTATAAAGAAAAACCTATGTGAAAACATATGCATTAAAAGAAGGACTGTCATTTCGTTCAAAGGTGTCTGTATATGCAGCGCTATTAATGTGACGTATGTTGCTTTATATTGCGCAAAGGACGACATTGTGGAACGACTGATCAGTGGTCGTGTTTCCCTGTGATCAGTGGTCGTGTTTCCCTGTGATCAGTGGTCGTGTTTCCCTGTGATCAGTGGTCGTGTTTCCCTGTGATCAGTGGTCGTGTTTCCTGTGATCAGTGGTCGTGTTTCCCTGTGATCAGTGGTCGTGTTTCCCTGTGATCAGTGGTCGTGTTTCCCTGTGATCAGTGGTCGTGTTTCCCTGTGATCAGTGGTCGTGTTTCCCTGTGATCAGTGGTCGTGTTTCCCTGTGATCAGTGGTCGTGTTTCCCTGTGATCAGTGGTCGTGTTTCCCTGTGATCAGTGGTCGTGTTTCCTGTGATCAGTGGTCGTGTTTCCTGTGATCAGTGGTCGTGTTTCCCTGTGATCAGTGGTCGTGTTTCCCTGTGATCAGTGGTCGTGTTTCCCTGTGATCAGTGGTCGTGTTTCCCTGTGATCAGTGGTCGTGTTTCCCTGTGATCAGTGGTCGTGTTTCCCTGTGATCAGTGGTCGTGTTTCCCTGTGATCAGTGGTCGTGTTTCCCTGTGATCAGTGGTCGTGTTTCCCTGTGATCAGTGGTCGTGTTTCCCTGTGATCAGTGGTCGTGTTTCCCTGTGATCAGTGGTCGTGTTTGCCTGTGATCAGTGGTCGTGTTTCCCTGTGATCAGTGGTCGTGTTTCCCTGTGATCAGTGGTCGTGTTTCCCTGTGATCAGTGGTCGTGTTTCCCTGTGTTCAGTGGTCGTGTTTGCCTGTGATCAGTGGTTGTGTTTCCCTGTGATCAGTGGTTGTGGCGAAGTCGGTTGAATATGTAAGTGCTCACTGACTATTTTACACGACACCCATTAGCTTCGATTACCCAGGCGCCGTGAGGTGGCGGCATGTTTTAGCTCCTCACATCCGCCTGGGAGTTTAGTGCTCTGCCAATGTTGCCACCAGGGCGGCCTTATCGCAGAATAGAGTAGAGACGCTGATTGGCTCTCAGGCCAACTAAGAAATAAAAACTAAAATAAGGATAAACTGTTATAACTTAATATTAAAAGTATTCAACATTAAACTTGTATTAAAACAGTTGCAGTTGTTTATGAAGCAGGAATTATTGCATGATTAGCCTCGATTACCCAGGTTCCGTAAGGTGGCAGCACTGTTTAGCCCTTCACACGGATAAGAGAATCGGTTAAGTGACACTAGACACCCACCTGGGTTTGCTCGCAGACTACAAACTTGGCTCGTCTGAGGGCGTGTGACATGGCGATCATCGACTCGTGTAGGGCGAGGCGCATGCCGATACAGTTGCGGGGGCCCATGCCGAACGGAATGTGCGAGAACGGGTGCCGCTTGGCTTTCTCTTCCGGCGTGAATCTATCGACAAATCACCACACTGATGTTGATTGATGCTATTCGTATGAGGATTATTATTATATTATTATCGCGGGTTATTATGATTGAACATGTTTACTGTTTCTTGTAGATATATATATATATATATATATATATATATATATATATATATATATATATATATATATATATATATTAAACCATTCATGGATATATAGTTTGGTATGTCAACAAGAATATTATATATATATATATATATATATATATATATATATATATATATATATATATATATATATATATATATATATATATATATATATATATGAAAGTTGCATATATTTATGCCTCACCCGGAGTGTAGGAAATGTTGCGGGTGTACAGAACAAACAGTACACGCGATACAGCACTTCAGTCGCAGAACAATGTAACTTTTATCTATTTGCAAGATAAAAGTTGCATTATTCTGCGATTGAATTGCCGTATCGCGTGTACTATTTCTTCTCTATATCCGCAACATTTCCTACAATCCGGGTCAGGCATAAATATATGCAACTTTCATCGGCAAACAAACGGAAACTGGTACCACACAAATCAATCTAAGATGCCATACAAAGGCAACATATTTATGACTTCAGCTGGGCGGTACGCCCGGTGTTTCGCATAATTGTATAGCTCTCGACCAATCGATGCAGTTATAGAGGTTGCATAATTACTGCGCTGAACGCTGCAGCGGCCACGGCAATTAACGTCATGTGTTTGCGCGCGCGCGCGCACGTGCGTGCGTGCGTGCGTGCGTGCGTGTTTGTGTGTTTGTGTGTGTGTGTGTGTGTGTGTGTGTGTGTGTGTGTGTGTGTGTGTGTGTGGTGTGTGGTGTGTGTGTGTGTGTGTGTGTGTGTGTGTGCGCGCGCACGCTCGTATGTTTCTTTCCTACTTGGCGCCACGTACCGTTCGGGGTCGAATTTGTCTGGATCAGGCCAGACTTCCGGATCGTGGTGGATAGCATATATAGGAATAGCAATGCGGGTGTCCTTCCGGATCACAATGTCGTTTAGAACGATGTCGTTTTTCGCTATGCGCACCATTCTGCAATATAGCACAAAATATCAAGTTTGTGATGTGCAAATGTCATAACAAGTACACTTGCCTCATAATAACGTTTTATTTCTTTGCCTGATCCGTTAGTAAATATCAATATTTAGAAGGTATCGAGTACACTGGTAAAATTAATAAGCTCACGCGTGTACGTGGTTATGAGAAGAGAGAAGACAAAATATGGAGCAAAGCATAATCGTTCCAAGATTTCTCGAAACATTAAATTTTGAACATTTACCTTATGATGGGCGGATACATGCGCAGAGTCTCCTGGACACACATGTCCAGATAAGTCATTTGTGAAATCATGTCGTGGTCAATGGTGTCCTACAACACATAACCCGAAATCAATGTCTACGCATATCTCTTTATTGAAACCTCTAAATGAAACCTCTATCCACGATAGCATACTTATCATTTGTATTTGCTCATTTGGAGATTTAGTCTAAGATAGCCATTCTGCTGATATAATATTCCCACCGCTGGCAATATTAAGATCATTACGTAGAATATATTGTTTAATTACACATTATAACTAAGAAGAAAATATGTTCAATACAATTTTTTTTGAAAATTCACAATGGCTACCACATATGTGTCAAAATACCGATGTATCATCGCAACCGAATAATTTACGGAAGTATATTTATTACGTATTAATATTTCGATTACACCTTTACTACTTTGAAAGCATGTGATGAAAACAAGATGGCGATCAAAAAATCGGCTGACACGATTGCTAAAGACCGGAAGTCGCACTCACGCTATCCTTGACGATGTCATCGATCTCCCGGATGAGTCTGTCCTGACAGTCAGGGTTGAGGGCAAGGTTGTAGGCAAGGAAGGCGAGCATGCTTGCAGTCGTGTCGTAGCCAGACAGGAAGAAGATGACAGCCTGGGAGATCATCAGGTCTTCCGTCAGTCCTACAGTAGAGAACAGTCCTGCTGACAGCCCGTCATTCATATTTCCCTTTCTTTAACGGGAAACTGTTCCATTGTTCGGAGTGAGTCAGCGTGGCAACTGACGAGAGACAGCTGGCTGAACTGATTGTCTTAACTCTGATAACATCGTATTCTTGATGATCATCAAAGATATTTTTGGTTACAAGCTTAGTTTGCTTTCGAAGCCTTCTTAACAAGAAGAAACAACTATCCAGACAATTAATTTGAGAACAGAAATTGTAAATCCAGAAAAGATTGGAATCCTTGTTTCATCACAATGTTACAAGAACCCCCAGCATCTGTCACCAACTAGTATTAATACCATTCCAACTGCAAAATTCGCGCAGTGACTAATGAGGAACATTACGTGTTCACAGTGTGATGTGGAGCGTTGAGTGAAGCATATACATGTAATTATCAAAATATTGTATACTGAACGTATACAACTATTACATTAACAAAAACTAAAAAAAGTACTAAGAGTAGGAAGACCATTATTTACAAAACATCGGCGTAAATGTAAAACAATAAATGTAAAATACAAACCCATTTCACGACATTTTTCGTATGATTCGTCCTCGGCGTCCGGTGTCATTTTCGAGCCTTCTTCTTTGTGTGCGTTAATCATCAACTGTAGTAAGTCTACAGACCTGTCCTGCAATGTGAATATTCAAGTTGCATCCTTTCTCCACAATAATGTGATGCTATCAAACGTAGTATATTCATTGCTATCTCCAAAAAAATTACATAGAATAGTATTTTACACTTTGATCGATCAATAGATATCTAATTTAGTTAATTATCTGACAACTGAGCTCTGAGGCGAAAACAAGACTACATATGTTTAATTATGTCTACGCTAACGCTATATCGGTTTCGGCCGGTGGGCCGGTCGGTCGGTCGGTCGGTCGGTCGGTCGGTCGGTCGGTCCGGTCGGCGTCGGTCGGTCGGTCGGTCGGTCGGTCGGTCGGTCGGTCGGTCGGTCGGTCGGTCGGTCGGTCGGTCGGTCGGTCGGTCGGTCGGTCGGTCGGTCGGTCGGTCGGTCGGTCGGTCTCGGTCGGTCGGTCGGTCGGTCGGTCGGTCGGTCGGTCGGTCGGTCGGTCGGTCGGTCGGTCGGTCGGTCGGTCGGTCGGTCGGTCGGTCGGTCGGTCGGTCGGTCGGGCAACGAAAACATATATACGTTCTTATATACCACAATATGAAATCCTTTAAACATGTCTAAGCTCAGTTGTTGCAGTTCGTAGAGTAAGTGAACCACCGCGCTCCTACTCACGTCGCCCGCTGAGCGTTGCTTCAGCGCCTCTCGCACAACGCTGGCGAAGAACCGGGTGCTGCTCTGTGGAATCATCGTCTTGCCGAAGAAGTTGAAGAACGGCAGCAGTATGGGACAGAAGACTGCAACGGAACCAGCAACGACACTCTAACGGCAACACTTTGGTGCACTGTGGTGCAATATTGTCAATATCATCGTATTTACACATAACATTTGAATAGAGGTCCGTTGACCTTTTTGAGATTTTGATATATCGAAAATCTACGTAATCCTGCCAATACATGTTTACTCACGCGTACATACGTGCATGTTTATGCGTAGCCTACGATATATATATATATATATATATATATATATATATATATATATATATATATATATATATAAATTAAAAAAAAAATTCATTCGTGCATTCTAAATGTGCATCAAAGCGTTACTAAAATATGTAGCCGGACCAAGCATTCATTTTCGTATTATTTGCTAATATTTTGCTTAAACGTATAATGACGACTCACTGCGCTTCTTCAACTCAAAGCTAATTGATAGTAATATTCGATACGAACAAAAATCTGTACTCAAATACGTGTCATCAACTATGGCTATATGCGCGTAGATACAGGCATAGGCATACACACGCACATACACATACACATACACACACACACACACACACACACACACACACACACACACACACACACACACACACACACTACACACACACACAGCACACACACACACACACACACACACACACACACACACACACACACACACACACACACACACACACACACACACACACACACACACACACACACACACACACACACACACACACACACACACACACACACACACACACACACACACACACACACACACACACACACACACACACACACACACACACACACACACACACACACACACACACACACACACACACTTCCGTCATTTGCCCAAGTGGAGCAGCTATTTAACCTAACGACGCACTACTCACTCATGGAGAGCAGGACGGGGTTGCTGATCCTGATGGCCTGGAAGGCCTGCCAGGCGTGTACGACGAACGGGTTGTCCCTCTCCTTCTGGGAGTTCACCTGGAGTCCGAACGCCGTGCTCGCGATCACGTCCATCGTGAAGTCACCGGTAAATCTGTGTCAATGTTCACGGTCAATAATGTTTATTTTGTATAGCGCCGTATCCAGAGCGTTCATAGCGCTTGTGATGAAACATGTTATATAGGATATAAGACAACGTTAACTAATTAATAACGTTAGTTTAAAAGTCAAAATAATAAATTATAATGCTAACGAAATAAAAAAAAAATTAGTTGATTCAGTTGTGAAACATATAAATCATTAATTAAAACTAATAAAAAGTGAATAAATTACATCAAAATGCTTCCATGAATATAAATAGTATAAGCAGTAATACAAAAGTGCGTCATTAAAGATGCCTTAAAACATTGAAGACAAGTTTTAGAAGTAAAACCTAGTCGGGAGAGCATTCTATCATACCCTGGGCCTACTGGGGTAGCAAGACGAATTTTTTTCTGAACTGAAGGGCGATTTGCATAGCACAATTACGTGTCAACGTATGGTCGTTTTTCATTATTATTTCGGTAAAGAACCTGTTGTATTTGTACACAGGAACACTTTTGTGATTAATAAAGTACATTTATCAACCACATCTCACTAATGGTTCACATACACTGGTTTCACGGAGCTGCAATTTTACCGTCGTCTTAAATAATTACTACTAATCGAAGCGTCCGTAGCAACGGCATTGTACACCATGCACGATGTGTAGCACAGAGAGGTAGAAATACATTTACTGTCTCATCTCGAAAGACTTCTGCTGTCTCCCCTCGGCCAGCAAGTTGTCTGTGAACTGTTTCGCGGCGTCATTCACCCTCTTGGTCATCTGCGGAACAGACAGTGTCCGGCGTTAGTGGAGTTTCACGGTGTAGTCGTTGGTTTAGAAGGACACCGCTGCGCGATATCACTCTCACAATGACTGTCACAATTTATGTGAAAATGTTACTTCAAATGATTATTCTACGATTTATAATGAAGAAATTATGATTACATTTCGCTACGTTTTGCTGCTTCCATATCGCCTTTTCCTAGTGAAGCCCAATGTTTGTTGAGGGTAAGCTCCCTAATAATGAATAGGGAAAAAGTCTCTGCTCAGCCGCCCGCCATATTAATTTCATTCCGACGCCATTACCTGTGTTTGTACACAAACGTGTACGTGTGCATGCTTTGTCTGCATGCGTATATATAATCGTGTGTTCTTGCATGCAAATACCAGCATGCAAGGTGTACACCTCGCAACCCAATTGCAGTCTTGTCATAATGCTAACGTGCAAGACAATCGCCAGTGTTACTGTTTGAACCAATCACTGATACACCCAATGTGCACGTGACCGTACGTCCTCGTGAGACTTACTTGCTTGAGTTTGGCGGCGCTGAACGAGGGAGCGAGAGACTGTCGCACGAACTTCCACTTGCCGTCCCGCAGCGCCATGAGTGTGTTGTCGAACACTTTGTCTCCGGACCCGAACATCTGAAGCAAGCCGCAGAACCTTAGCAATCACCAGGGTCTGGCGGTGGCGTAGTGGCACAGTGGCACAGTGGCACAGTGGCACAGTGGCACAGTGGCACAACAGTGGCTAGAGTCTCGGAATATAACATTATGTAATATTCTTTCCTTATTGTTCTCTTTATGTTAATATGTGTTATTTGCCTTGATTTGATTTGAATGCATTGTAATTTGGTTTGATTTTTTAACTTAGTCAACCCATGTTCTAATCCTGTCCTGCCGCGTCAAACCTTGGACATGTCAGAGTGTCGTTGCTCCAGTTCACTCAGCCGCACGAATGAGTAACTGGCTATAGACAGTGGTGGATATATGTGTACGAATAGTCTTTCTTTATTAATTACAGCGTGGCTGAATGACTCCCAGAGAAGTCGAGATGTTGCTCGGTTGAACAGGCCTGCCGGGGAGTAAGACATAAAGCTGTTGGAGAAGTTCTGAAGGTTATATACTGCATGGGCTGTATAAGAAATTATAAGAAGAAAATCATATTTAGAATCTATGCATGTTTGTGCAATCCTTCCTCAACATCACATATGTCATACAGCCTGCGCTTCGTTCTAGCCGAATTGTCCTAGCTGTGCTATAATTAACCTTCAACATTACCTTTGTCCTGATAAAATCCGTGATTATAATATTCTCAAATTTAGTACACAATATGCGCATTAAAAATAATGTTCAACTTCGTAACCAATAATATTATATGTTTTTAATATAGTTTCAAGTAAATGGCATGATAATCCACTAGGTTTTTGACTCGAGCCGACAGCATAGCTGGCGTAGTAACATAGACGTTGACTGAACTAGCAGACTGAAAATACAACCAGACATCAACATTAGCGCGTATCCTCACAGACAAACCTCAACTTACCGGGCGGTTGACGAAGTTGCTGAACTCTTTCACCATGACGGCCTTTGCGAGCTCAGGATCAGCTATCAGCAGCGTCGGCTTGCGGCCAGTGAACGTCCTGTCGAGAAGAGGTCAGAATCAACACGGGGAAAACAGGACCCAGGTCAGAATAGACACGGGGAAACTAGACTGAGGTCAGAGTAGATACGGGGAAACAGAACAGAGGTCAATGTAGACACAGAGAAACAGGACCGAGGTCAGTGTAGACACGGGGAAACAGGACCGAGGTCAGAGTAAACACGGAGAAATAGGACCGAGGTCAGAATAGACACGGGGAAACAGGACCGAGGTAAGAGTAGACACGGGGAAACAGGACCGAAGTCAGAATAGACACGGGGAAACCGGACCGAGGTCAGAGTAGACACGGGGAAACAGGACCGAGGTCAGAGTAGACACGGGGAAACAGGACCGAGGTCAGAGTAGACACGGGGAAACAGGACCGAGGTCAGAGTAGACACGGGGAAACAGGACCGAGGTCAGAGTAGACACGGGGAAACCGGACCGAGGTCAGAGTAGACACGGGGAAACAGGACCGAGGTCAGAGTAGACACAGGAAAACAGGATGTTACAGAATCATCCCCGAGGTGTAAAATGAAGATTGATGACGTGTTTCCTGACGGGGAACACCGTCACGTAATGGTGAAAACGTGCAGTGCTCACTTAGACAGGGTGTGTAACGGGTAGACTCAAAAACACCAAAGCCATTTAATGGCAAGCGGCGACATATGCCTAGGAAAATGTTTGTAACATGTATATGGTGTGTTTTATACAGCAACATAATACCATGGACGTGTGATCAGACCACCACGACACCAGCAACTGACTTGAATCAACAGACACGTGTGTTCTTCCTCGTATGGACGACAAAAACAAGTGTGTGACGTCATATACAATATGTCAGCCGTCATATCTGCAAACCAGATTTAGACATTGTTTTCAGACAATGCTTTCGTCTTTTTGCACGTCGCTATGAAAATACACGTGGTGCATATTTATTCCGTTTTGCGTCACACAGACCCTAGTATTAAAAAACCCTCTGTTAACTGTTCCCCAGGCTGCTTCGTCGGAAGTGGTTACGACATATGTTTGGCCTACCACCGGTATACAACATGCTTGGGTAGTCGGCCTGATTAATCGGGCTGATTGGTGAATGTTTGTCAGATACGCTGTCTTACTTGTTATAAATTGCCACAAATCTCAGAAAGCGGCACCATACGCTGTTTGATTGTAAAATATAAATCATAATTGACTGTAATAATTGCATAGACTATGTCAGTGCTAACTAATAATGAACGTTTTTTTGGTTCACGGTGCGTTAGGGTGTTTGCCCGAACGAAGAGAACTGTGTTGGTGTCATAATTACCGTTTTACCTGTAACAAATTAACCCGGCAAACATAACGCAATACACTCAGCGTGGACAGTGGACAATAACCACAAAACATATTACAACAATTAATGTAAACAAAAAAAATATATATATATATATATATATATATATATATATATATATATATATATATATATATATATATATATTATATATATATATATATATATATATATATATATATATATATATATATATATATATATATATATATATATATATATATATGTTTTTTGGTTTTACATTAATTGTTGTAATATTTCATATTAAATACATCCCGATATATATATATATATATATATATATTATATATATATATTATATATATATATATATATATATATATATCGGGATGTACTCCTACAAAAATGCTCTAAATCAATTAAGATATAATTACGCTTGGCGTGCATGCACACCTGGCGAATCAGTTGCCTAGCAACGTATTTAATGTGCTTACATGATTGATTGATTGATATCATGACGAGAAGCTGGACTAATTACACACAACCGCATAGATGAGGTTACGAAGCGTAAAACTGTGCTACATTTCCCGATGTCGCATACCTCTAGATTAATAATCTACGGTCCAATACAGGTGAGACTGTACATAATATAGCTGGGCACATTATTAACCGCATTAAAAGGAATAGCTAACGCATAATCAAATAGTGATACATTGTCGTGTTCAATGTCTAACGGAATCATAACAATGACAAGTTCAAGATTTAGCCAAAGCAAACTATAGTGTGGAATATGAAGAACAAAATTAAGACGAAGTTACTGCAGGAGGCTACACCAATTGACACGATATATACTCTGATGACAGTGCCCTGGAGGAACGTTCGCGTTTGTTATTATAGTCAAATGGAACAGCGCATAGCAGGGTTGCTGTTCTTAAGAGGATGACAAGATTGTGTTATTAGACAGGTCTTTCTACTGATTAAACGACAGTTCCTGATCCTGGTGTCGCAGATATGCCGCACAATGTGTTGACAACATTAATACAGATTAAAGCAGCGATGCATTAGCGGTCGCCTCTCTTCTTAATCAACGTCCGCCACCGTCCCGTCATTTACAACGACACTTGAGTGAACCTTGTTAATCATGCCGGCCTAGGCGAACTCTAGGCCTCTGTGAGGTGTTAGGGTTTGCTATTATCGCTAGGTGGCGCGGCTGTGTCTACTCAGCAGTCTCTGACATCCCGGTGCCGTGGGCCGAGATTCGACCGGGCCGAGATTCGATTCTGGAACCGGGTCCGCTGTCGTGTACAGTTAAAAAGGCGAACAGAGACGACAAGCGTGAAATAGGCAGTAGGTCAAACACATGTGTGCCACCCACAGCCTAACTTGTGCCATCCACATAACGTTAGAGTATGACTTCCGTTGGCGTCAGTTTGACATAGCGTTATTTCCACTGAGCATTGTGACTTATCTTGATGTTAGCTCGCATATATGTTAACATTCACAAGGGACAGTACAGAGAGCATACGACGTTAATAGGCGTGTTTAGCTTCGCGACGTCTGCGTATATCTTATAACCATTACTGTATTGTTCCGTGGACATGCTTGTGTTAAGGCGAGTACTGTAAACATGTAAACACGTCAGCCCAGATTAATGACGCCTGCGAGCCTCGTCTTCGGCCATTATAGCCTCTGTTATCTGATTGCCCCTGAAAGCCTGTCACAAGCCACGAGGCACACGCGCCCCGTGTACGCAGTCAAGTCACCAGACGCATGCAGTGTAGCGCTTCAAAGGAAACCTAGTAGCCCATAATCTGTGTTAAATATACCATAATGTGTGCGTGTAATGAAATATAATTTCACCACGGCACTAAAGGCAATTATCACGCTCGATACATCTCACTCGGTGCACGCTCAAAGACCTGTTTACTCAAACCGTCGTGGCCGCTAACAAAGCACTGGGGTTTCTGTAGTAAACGGCAAAGTGGATCATTGTTAGATATAATAGACAACACGGTGTGATTATGTATTCAGAATTGTTGAACTATGATGATCAACATGTCAACACACCAACACTAATAATGGTTGGTTGTGTGAAGCCGGTAATCTTATTCCGGATTTCGCTGGTTTGGTTCAGTGCGCGAACGTAGTAAGTGACCTTATAACCTGGACATTTGACCGCTTGACCTCAAAGTGAAGCTCCGGGATTCACTCACTGTTTGAAATCACGCGACCCGGCTGATGAGGAGGCTACATTTAACAGTGTCTTCGATTATTGTGCAAACAAACAAAGAGACATTGTTCACACTTTCCTTCGCTGGTGGTTGCAATGGTTCACCGCAACGTTTAACCCGGATCTGGACAACAGTGATCTGTCACATGGGATAATACACTCGTGGGAACTAACTACAGTTGAGCTAGCTGTGTATTCATTTTTAATGTTTATTACACTAACTATGTGAAGGGTGCTCAATTCTTTATTAACGATGGTTAATGGTTTGTATCGGGATTCGTGCCGTACTTTCCATGTTGCTAGCAACGCGATATATACGTATATGTTTGTTATTGTTTAAATATATGCAAGTCGTCGTTCGTCAGACGAGGACATTATAACGAACTTGGAGGAGGAATTGTACATGATACGTACAGTGATAAAAATCTTCTTCGTAACCTTCTTCGAAACCCTGATTCGAAAACTTGGTGAAATGGTCACTGCGTCTGACTGCATTAATCATTAAATCATAAAATGTATGAAGTCTGATGTGGGAATTAGAACTTGTAGTTTGTTTTTACCATAGTGCCCAGGTTATCTTTTTCTGGAGGCGGGTATTGTTGCTATAAATATATAGTGAGCATTGAAGTGACACTCACCCTACGATCTTTCCATATCGTCTAACATCGTCCATGTCCGAAGCAATACGACCCTGTAGACACAACCACGATTATGTGTTATATGTAACGGGTAGCACGTAGTATACGGTAGCATGTAGTATACTATTGGTTCAATGAAAATATGGTCGGACGTACACAATAATGCAATAAACCCGCCATTCTTCAAGTCTGCAGTTATGACACCTACACACAAAGGGTATCAACCATCAACAAAGTAAATTATATATATATATATATATATATATATATATATATATATATATATATATATATATAACTCTAAAGAAAGGCACACAACAAACACGATAGGAAATAACTCTAAATACCAATTTTACAATTTAATCGCCAAGTATTATATATATATATATATATACACACACAAACAGTGTGTGTGTGTGTGTGTGTGTGTGTGTGTGTGTGTGTGTGTGTGTGTGTGTGTGTGTGTGTGTGTGTGTGTGTGTGTGTGTGTGTGTGTGTGTGTGTGTGTGTGTGTGTGTGTGTGTGTGTGTGTGTGTGGTGTGTGACTTGTTGTGTGTGTGTGTGTGTGTGTGTGTGGTGTTGTGATGTGTGTGTCTTCTGTGTGTGTGTGTTTGTGTGTGTGTATGTTGTGTATGCGTATAGTATGTGTGTGCGTGTTAGTGTGTGTATGTGAGTGTGTACATGCACGTGTCTGTTTGTGCATGTGTGTATGCGTATAGTATGTGTGTGCGTGTTAGTGTGTGTATGTGAGTGTGTACATGCACGTGTCTGTTTGTGCATGGGTGTGTGCTTGCTTGCATGCGTGCGGTCGTCCTTGTTTGCACACTAATTCCAGATTCCCCCACTTCGCAACGACCATCACCGTCTATTGTTCCTCGCAGTGCTCACCTTCCTGAAGGCGGCCAGCATGTTGCCGAAGATGGGCCATGGCCGAGGTCCGGGGATTCCCTGCTTCTTGAAGTAGCCGAAGTCCAGCGTCGTATAACTGGTCACAGAACAAAACACGATTCAATCTGTGTGACTCTTCGACCATCAGCAGCCTTATTACAGGAATTCTTTCGTGCCTGACAATGTGGTTTACCAAGTTCCACAGTCCAATTGTCTTGTCAACAGATAACAAAAGGGTCAACGCACAAGTGCACTGCCCTCCGATAATATCAACATTACAGACGTTTATTTATGTAATATGACTAGTCTTCTTATTTAATTACATCAGCAGGTGTACATAGTTATCTTCAAAAGAATAGTATATTTTATAGTCTGGATGGAAACTGATATCCATTTCGGTAGTGTTTATGCACCATCTAATGTAGTAGCATACACTAGGGGGCGCGTGCTGGGGTACGTGGTAGGGGGTGCGTTGTAGGGGGCGCGTGCTGGGGTACGTGGTAGGGGGTGCGTTGTAGGGGGCGCGTGCTGGGGTACGTGGTAGGGGGTGCGTTGTAGGGGGCGCGTGCTGGGGTACGTGGTAGGGGGTGCGTTGTAGGGGGCGCGTGCTGGGGTACGTGGTAGGGGGTGCGTTGTAGGGGGCGCGTGCTGGGGTACGTGGTAGGGAAGGCATTTCTAAAAAAAAGGAATGTGTAAAGAACCCGACCCAACTACTGGGTGCGTATCGATGTGTTGGCACCATGACAGCAACGACTCGTTCGTTGTATCTGACAGTCTGTGGCAGTATCGTGGCTGGTGAACCCGGCACACGTGGACACACGCCTACATACCAGTAAATGCCATAATACACATAGCCACGCATATCCAATTAGTGAACCCCAATTACAGCGGTCCCCTTTGTAAATTGATGACTCACTGATTTTACGACTGCAGTCATTTCCTGTTTTCATGCATGTTCCGTTTTACTTTCTGAATGGTTGTTTATTTTACTGCTTAACGCGACCTGGTCTGTCCCGTTATCTAGAGACAACATTTTAAAACTATAATCAGCTTACGGAACTCGAAAAGGGAAGACATTGTAATCACTCATTAGACACACTACACACGTACTCACACACGAATGCATGCATGCACGCACGCACGCACGCACGCACACGCACGCACGCCCGCACGCACACACACACACACACACACACACACACACACACACACACACACAATACCAACGTAATTTTGAACCCAATCATGCATCTACTTAGCTGTTTGTTTTCATTTCAGAGTGGCATGATCGTATCATAACATATTGTCGTTTTACACACTATTTGTATGGTTAACATGCATACGATACATAATGTGCATCATAATGTGCATGCTACAGGTGATAAAAAAAGTACACAGCAGAGCACTATATTTAAAACCCGTGTCTTTGAGCTCTATAGCAGAGATTAAAGAGAATGTCTTAAAACGCATCGCCAACAGGCTGTCAATCATTGGCGCGAGGGACAAAGCGGCGGGAGTCGAGCAACTGTTGATTATTGTTGGCGTGTTTCTGTGATCTCGGCGGTTGAATTGACTATTATTAGTCGCACGCAGTTTGTCCTCACGCAATTGTCATCCCGCTGATGGCTCGTACAATAGTTGGTGTAAGCTGAACTGCTTGCTGCCTAGGTTACTGCGACTTGAATGTTTTCTTTGCGCTCGTGTACCTTTTTGCAGAGATGACCGTTGCAAATAATTATGTTTTCGTGTTACTCGATGTCGGAACCATAAACCGAACATCCTGTCCTGGAAATTGATCACGGACTTTTTTGACAAACAACTGTTTGTTTGGATTATGGATTTATTAATTTAGCACAATGAAGACAGCGGATTAGCGGTCGTCTGGCGGCTGTGAAGCTGTCTGTTGGTCAAGGCGTGGTCAAGGGGCTTGGGGTTCGAGTCCATCCGGTCGTTTTGGATGTAGGATTTACCAGGCCAATGTCGTCCTTTTCGCGTTGCTTGTATCTTTTGGACGATACTCTAAAACTGTTGGTGCCTTCAAACTGGTGTCTAAGCGGGGAATGTAAAATATCCAAAACGTTTCAGCGTAACTCGTCGTGCAGTCAGGCACACATGTATAGTGCAAGTGGTTTGTGATCAGTGCGACAATAGCTGCTTCTCAGTTGGACGAATGAGAAACGCCGAACAGGAAATGTCGTCACGTACTCTGCAAATGACCGTGTGATAACTGACATGCACAGTCGTTGAAGATCCAACAGTTGAACTTAGCCGTTCTGCCGATTCGTAAGCTATGCAGGTTGTTTTCATGTGTGCTTACGAGATCACCTCAGACATTCAAGGGTAGTACCAACTGTCCAGAAACGTGTCTCAAGCCGTATGACGTCATCAGTGGTCTTATAGCGAATTGATCTCGTTCGTTCAAAGTGCATGCACAATGCCGGCGTTTAGACGGTGTTTTTGTCTGCTGATTCGCAAAAAATCAGAAGCAGTTCTGGTTGCGGTTCGCTGAGAGATCGATCGCCTTAATTATTTAAATATGCGAAGCGCAGATTCTTGTGTGTGTTCCAATGTTAGTTGTTTTGGCTGTTAATGTTACACGTCTGTGTGAAATAGCAGCTACGCGACCCAACGATTCGCGTGCGGCGTTCACTCCACGCGACCTGGTCGGCATAGCAACGTGAAATGTTGACGCGACCTGTGTTTCTTCAGCGCGGCTCCTTCCCATGCGGACACAGCGCGTGCCGGTGTTGCATGGGGAGGCGTGGAAGTGGCAAGGTTTAAAGTTCTTCCAGTAGCAAGAACTGGTGAATAAGACGAGGAATTAATGACTCATGAGTCGCATGGGTCACTGGATATTTCAACTCTGCGTGAAATGTTACCTGGCTTTCACCGACACGGCGATCGACCTCTCACGCCTGGCTAGTTGAGGGCGACTTCCTGCTCAAATTGCTTAATCACTGTACACCTGTCTTCGCATACCGTAGAGGTGAATAAATTATAATCGGGAGACGGTGCATGTTCGACATGACCCGTTGCCGGGTCAGGTGAAACAACAATGCTACTGATTCTGACTACGCACATTACCATCTGGATGATATACCACCATACTGCACTCCATTAACGTACCCGACCCGAACGTACTTAGGGATGCGTGCAGGTAGTATTTAATGACAATACGTGCGGGTAATAAACATTATTTGATGTACAAGCTGATTTATGAATATACGATGCGTTGCACGTATGTTTGCTACATGTGCGTGCTTTGTGTGTGCTTTGTGTTGTCTGTGTGTGTGTGCGTGCGTGCGTGCGTGCGTGCGTGCGTGTATACGTGTATACGTGTGTACGTCTGTACGTGTGTACATGGGCATGCGTGTGCACACGTATGTCAACGACGGTGTTTGTGTACGAGACAGCGCCTCCACGTACGCCAGGCGTCCGCTGTGTCGCCGCCAGCCGGAACCAGCAGCACAACAACACCAGGCCCAGGCCAGGGACCTGTGGCCGCCGTGCTGTGCCGGCGGTACTAGGATCGACCGACAAGTGTAAACAGCGGACACCGAGCGCACGGCGTCGTCTCGAGTGACGAGTACGTGGCGTGGCAGTGGTACTTACTACACGTAGACGGCAGTGACGGTGACGACCAGCATAACCGTCGCCCCGGAGTTGCCGAACAGGTCGGAGAAACGGTCCATCGTGCCACTCTCGTCTAACGGCGACGTCGTTGAGTAGCAAACACTGCTCGCTCGGCCTACATCGCGACCCACGAGCCTCGGGGGGCGTAACCGACCGACGTCAATCAACGGCTACGTCGGATCTACGTCGTGTCTACTGACGGCGCTATTATTAGACTAGCAGAAGGGTTCAGACCACAACATGACGTCTGCTTCTAGTTCTCTCCAGCGCAGTCAGGCCTAGAAAAAGTGCAGCGTTTATTTTCGTGTAGCGACTGATAGAAGTGTAGAGACGTATGCGTGAGCTGTGAGACGTGTTGATTAAAATATAATTCGTAGGTCGATTGTTACGTCGATCTCCGAATTGTACATCGGAATATTGTGGCACGTTTTGAATTTTGGAACAATGATAACGTGCGTGGCAGAGAGTAACTACGGTTACTAGATACAATTACACGTTGCACGTGAATGTTAAACACATTGTCAAATTGATATTTTTAAATATTACCTAGTTGATAGATCTACCTGGCCTACGTTTAGGTTTGTGTCTGGCATATAGGCAAAAGGTAACAAGTCAAAATACTGCGCCTGATCTTCTACGAACGTTACTTCGCCAACAATGTTGATAAATGTAGTGTTAATTTCAGTATTAAAGATCACACCTCCGTTAGCTGTAAGATTCTCATCTATATGAAGCCAGTAAAAATTACTACATAATTATTGTTATAACAAAAACGTTTGCAGTTGGCAAAACATGACAAATTTATCCAAAGCTCCGAAATTTAAATATTATCTTTTTGATAGTTGATTGGCAATACTCTAGGTAGCAAGTCACGTGGTCAGTTTGCGAAGTCCTTCATCATCGTCACTCTTAGCACATTTGTAGGACACGACGCATATGTAATCAAATATTCTTCCATACTGTACTCGTTTAAACAACCTTGTCCTGTGATTCTGACGCCAAAACACAAGTGCGTTCGTTAAAACAACCAAGCAAATATGTTTGTCCAGCAGTTTCACTTTCGAAGCGGCCATTTTGGCAGGAACTATGCTAAGAAACACTGACGTAATGTATTCGTCAATTACAGGTCAGTGTGGAAACTGTGTCATAGTTTGTATATCAAATTGCACCTTTTCCAATTGTACGCAGCGTGACCGTTCTAGCCGGTGTCGTAGTTAGATCATTAATCGGACAAACGATGTCGCGCTTACATTTTTCCGGTCGTTAAAAACGTTCCGGTTGACATTTCTGCGCATGCGCAATAAATGTAAAATCATCAATGTCCACCGAAACGACAAAGCATTTTCGATATAAATGCCACGAGCTGTTCGTTAACTTTCCTGTGATGATTACTGTGAAGAGTTTCTTAAATGTCGTTCAATGCAATAAAATATTACGTTTTTATAAATCACTGTCACGGATTATGGCGTACTAGGGTCACGTGATTTACGCTTATTATCAAAATATGCCTCAGAACTTGTTTGCCTCGTGTTAATTTGCGACAAATAACTTTGCTGAGAGGTTATATACGTCCTAACGAACAATCCGTAATATTTATACCATAAATGCTTTGTCTTTTCGCTGCACATTTATGATTTCACATATATCGCGCATGCGCAGAAAACGATAACCCGAACGTTTCTAACGCCGGAAAAATGTAAGTGCTACAGCGAGTCCGGTTTGTTCAGTACTGCGCCACCTGCGGGTATCACTACGGGGGAAACAGGAGACTTAACGTATCGCTTTATAGTTATTTTACACACAACACGTTTTAGCAAGTCTACAATTCTCAAGCAAGTTAGTTAGTATTCATAAAAAATAGGCAATGCACGAGAAACGTTCGGGAATAACTTCGAGCGATTTTGCGTGTAAGGCTGTCCAACCGTCTGCTCCGTGTGAACTAATAAAAGCTAAATTCGCAAGAAGCACACAATTTATAGAATTTGCATTAGAGGTGTACCGGGCGGGTCCACAGGTGACGTGTGTTCTATGTAATACTTATTAAAACAAAGCTATCAAACATATCTGTGGCATCGTTTTGTGTCGTTCTAACTATTTCTCTCGAAAAACTACTTGTCAAATATCGTATTGCTATCCCAGTAGATAACATTCGCATTTTGCAAAATCAGTTAATTCCATGTGGTGTATGATTAGCTCTTATTGGGGTACAGTACGTACCTGGCATTGTGAAAATATAGTTTTGTCTTTATGTAATAATATTATTATGTGAACATTATTTTACATGGAGTTGTGGAAAGATATATTATAGTTACGTGTTATGAAAACCACACTTATGCTGGCAGCATCCAGATCGATATACGTGAATAAATAAATAATTAACGTAGCTGTTGCATGCCCACACGCACGCACGCACGCACGCACGCACGCACGCACGCACGCACTCACTAAGTTATTTGAATGTTATAATTTTACGAAGGAAGTATACCAGAAGGTGTATGTTACACGACATTGATGTCACGGTAACCCAGTAGGACGTGTCAAGACGTTCTGTCCGCGACAAACGTTTTCATGTTGTCGTGTCTTGTTTGCACGGTCGTGTTTGTCTGGTATTTTCGGCAACACGTAATTTATCAACTCCTTTCCACCAACGTCTCGACTCCAGTGTCAGCCGGCTGTGTACGGCGCTCAACACGAGTTACACCCATCGGCACACGGGCCGGGCCGTCTTTGTTGTTGCAGGAAGTCTAGGTTAAGTCTCTGTTTTAGGATCATACTATGTATTCATCACAAGAGGTGTAAATAGTACAACTATAGAATGCACATACTGTTGGAAGCCGTGTTCATATTTGCTTAATTCGGTTTGTAAATATAAACGCTATGCGGTATTCTTATAAATACACAAAGACAATAAATTAATGGAAATCACACGGACCGCAGCAAGCTGAACCCCTCCCTTAATTGTTTTGGTGGAGATACACACGCACACACGCACGCACGCACGCACGCACGCACACACGCACGCACGCACGCACGCACGCACACGCACGCACGCACGCACTCACTCACTCACTCACTCACTCACTCACGCACGCACGCACGCACACACACACGCACACACGCACACACGCACACACGCACACACGCACACACGCACACACGCACACACGCACACACGCACACACGCACACACGCACACACGCACACACGCACACACGCACACACGCACACACGCACAGACGCACACACGCACACACGCACACACGCACACACGCACACACGCACAGACGCACAGACGCACAGACGCACAGACGCACGCACACACGCACACACGCACACACACACACACACACACACACACACACACACACACACACACACACACACAACAGTTTGAGTTTTTTTGGGGGGAGTTTTGGGGCGGAGGCAGCTTGAGGTTTCACTGCCCTTGACGGGTGAGCATGGGGACGCAGCTAAAGGCATTTGGGGAACCTCATACCCACTATTTAATAAGTTTACACATCAATACAAATTATTTTGAAAACAAAAATACTTTCACTTCCCTCATAAAAACAACAACTCAGGAATGCGTCCGTACTTCAGTTATACACTACATTTGGGGTTATAGTTACCTAATGATTATTTACAACGTACATACTTTCAAAGGTTCAACATTGACTGAAAGTGTTATTTCCCCTATCACATATGATACAGTGGACATGTCATTGACCCTATTCACTGGGCGCAGAGAGGTACTACAGACTTGTTAGAACAATCAGAAAAAAATTGGTTTCAGTCATTACATCTGTTTGCTAGTGTCATTGAATAAGGAAATATTAGAGGGACTAATTTAGTTATAATTAATCCTCAGATGATAATACACATGACCAGGTTTCCGAAAGTACGCCACCTAACTATAAGGTGGTGTGCGTGTTTGTGAGCGTATGTGTACGAGTGCGTGCATGTGAGAGCATGCGTGTGTGTTTCAGTGCGTACAATTATGTTAAGTTGCACGTTGGGCATTGGGAGTTCGGGAGTGGACCTATAACCCCAGGTAATTTCAATGTGCTTGGACAGCAGAAGTAGTTGTGGCTTATTAGTTTAGCTTACAATTAATAAAAAACAAATTTCCACAATAAACATGCCGAATAGGGCCACACGCCATTGCATTGTTTACTCACTGGCGACGAAACTGAATTAATATTGGGCGACGGGAGAGAGGGGAAGGAGGCGGAGAAAAGTGCTGTTGGGCATTTTACACGGTAGCAGTCTCGGTTTCGACTTAACAAAAACTTTCAACTGCGCACACTACTGAGACTGATCGAAATGCCCCATTTGAAGCTCACCAAAAACTTCAAACTGTACAAGTACACTCCCTTTGAGTGTGAGGCAAACTCGGGGCTCGACATTGGCACTGGCCCGATGGCCCGACGCGTGTTTTAAAGCTGTCGGGCCAGTTCGGGCCACCGGTTGTTAAATTCTACTGGCCCAATGGGCCAGTGCCCGGTCTGCCAGTGGTTTCAATCCTCTACTGACCACCGTCAACGTTTCCGTAACACGATCGTTCACGGAAAAATAAAATGACCTGAAAAAGGGCTTAATAACATATGTATATTAACTAACGTTCATTTTGTTACATTTTATCTATAACTTATTACACAACTATGTCTAAAATGTTGTCGTGCGTACACAAAAACTTCCATGCACTTTGAAAGTCATATTTTGTAAACGCCCGCATGATTGGCGAATGCCAGGAATTACTCATTATTCACGCAATCAGCGATCTTGTTACACGTTGCCGTTGACTATGGGTGGTCGTTATTGTCTGCGTGAATGATAAAACGCTAGTGCACATTCCGTAATGGAAAGACATCTACGTATTTTTTTATACTGTCAAACGTTTGACAGTGTTGCAAAAGACGATTCATGCAGCGGTGAATTTTGTAAAACAATCTTGGAAGAAATAGGGCAAATGTTTTGGACAGCGTTCAAAACTATCAGTGTCACCCGCGCACGTGGGCTCTCGGCCACGCACACCGACGCGATGTTTACGTAGTCATAGGCTATCCCATCATTAACTGTTTTTCATGACAGACAGCTTTATATAGTTTCAAGCCACAAGCCTGTATACCTGTCAAAGCAGTCAAAGTCATGAATTTGACTTCGCCGACTTTGCTTTTGTCTCAATGCAATTATACAAAATGAACTGTTAATAGAAAGTGTCAATGAGTAAATCAATTGTTAATATTAAATTTGAAAAAAGTTAGTTTTTATAATGCAGACTGCAATAAATAATATTGTACTTTTACTTTTTTCCGAATTTAAACTGATTTTATTATGTGATATAATAACAACACTGACAGTAGACGTTGACTGTTGTCATTGAGGTGATATTTAATTTCTCAAATATTACTGTAATAGATATATATATATATATATATATATATATATATATATATATATATATATATATAAAATATATATATATATATATATATATATATATATATATATATATATATATGCTAAAATTGTATATTGTGAAAGTTGCCTCAGATTTTATATTAGCAGACTGACACCACGACTAAAATATTTAATTTAACGTCGAGTTTTCTCTTTTTATTGTTGCAATCTGAAAATTTACATTAAAAAAACTTGCAACATAAGAGCTTCAGAAAGTCTTCATGATGTCACTCCTGTCGAAACTTGGTCTTCTAACGTGACGGGCACCTCGGTAGCAGCATATTTTATGTACAATATTCGGGCCAGTAACTTTTTGGGGGGCAAATAACTTTTTAAAAACTACTGGCCCCAGGGCCAGTGGATACGAACGCTTAATGGCAAGGCCTGATTAACTCTTCCCTCAAAGCTCACCTTTAACTCCAGTTTCGCCCCCAGTGAGATTGAACATACATTTTCTTCCCCCTCGAAGCTCACGGAAAACACAAAATGCACCGCATGAGAGAAGCTAAAATTATTTAATTTAACGGGAAACCTCAAAATGCACACCTTTGAGACTAACCAATAATTTCCTATTGAAACTCACCAGATGGAATTTGCGCCCTTGCTCCAAATGGGGGTTATTCATATGTATCGACCCAGACTACGATATTGGCCAAGGGGATCATTTCCAAAGGCCCCGAATCCTGTGATAAAACTGTGTACTGCCAAATGTTTTATTCATTGTGGCGCCATCTAGCGAATGTAACGTAAACTCACAATTAAGACGAACTCTCGGACCGCGTGAATAGAAAAGTAGATAACAAGCAGCCATAGTACGTACTTGTTACAGCTGCACACAGCTAAATTTGGTGTCAGCAAATTTTGTGAAATGTTGAAGCACATATCTCTAGTAGTTTAGGTATAGATTGAAAAAAAGATGATAAAAATAGAAAGGATGAATAAAAGCGTACCACATTATATTAGTATTAATAATTTAGTTTTGCTTCGTCATCGAATGTGTACCTTTAGTTACATATATGGCACTTTAATGTTATTGTTATATCAAAATAATCGCAGTTTATTTGTGAACACACTATGTGGCAAGGACAATGTTTTGTTTTTGCTTACGCCGTATAAAAATTCATATTTTCTTTACAAAGTGCATGCATTTAGTGTCATTGCGCACATGTTCAATTCGCACGGTTCAATATAGTTTTCGCAGCCGAACTAGTTTGTTTGTAGGTGAACGCGTTTAAAATAACCATTTGGTGTAGGCAATACCTATCCAGGTTGCTTAGAAAACTCCGCCAAACACATGTTCAGGCAGCCATGGTTTGACTGCTTAATGGAGTTTCCTATGTGACCAGGTCACGTAATGAACAAGTTATTTCATACATATAACTGTTGTCAACATTGTTTGAAATGGCCTTGACGGAGGCCATGCACACGATTTTGATTGTGACGTAAGCAAACCTAGACATACTGTGTACGTCAATTGTACAATGCGATTTTCCTAAGTCCCAGTCGAAACAAACAGTTACAATTTGACAAAATAATACACAACGAGACGACGTCACGTGAACACATTTCCGTTCCGCGCGTCGAAACAGTGACGCGGTGGTGGTCATGATTTCATGATTTAAGGAGGTTGCCATGTGCTAATAAAGTCTTGATGGCAAATGGACAAGGAAGCCTTCGGCTTATCAAGAGTCCACGGATACCAAATTATCTATGTATATCCCGTCCTTCTCGAGGCATTTGTTGATGGGACCAATTAGTATGTCGTGCAATATAAGTTATTTGTCAACATATGTTCATAAACCTCATTTTGCATCATTGTCAATCATACTGTTTGTATAGATGTCAAATATACATGTTTCGCGAATTCTACGTAACATCTAGCAATAATTACTGGCACTATCTTTAAGCACTGGCGAGAACGTTTGACAGGTCCCACATTAACTAAAATATGCGCGAAACCTCCGTTAAGCTTACGCCTGCATTGCCACTGCGACATGCCGTATCCACGAGCAACAATCACTGCATACATCTGATACTTTAAAACATTTCCCCTTAGGTTCATCGGGTAATCTGAAACGACAGTTTCAACAAATTATTTTGTCGGTCGCTTGATGGAGTTTGTATAGCAACGTCTTCCTCCTCTTCCACCAATCAAGTGCATGATCCCACCCTGGAGCACTGTTGCACTGTTGTGATTATATACAACGTGGATGACATTGGTGATTCTGTATAAGGTTTATGTAGTGCAACATAAAAACAAATATTGGGTCGTTTGAGTCGGAACCTCACCACCGGTTGTAATAAAACGTAATCGGGAAACGGGGATGCTTTTGAATATATTTTCTTTTCGCTTTAATATTATACACTTTTGAAGTTCAGCAAAAACCTTCATCTGACTTGTGTATCTACTCAATGCACAATCTTGTACATTTCCAGCTGCGTGCAATTCACAAAGGGGCATATCATAATTATACACAGATGAAATGGAAGTTGAACTAGCAATTCTTAATCCAAAAGGCATTGATAACATATTCACTCAACACGTAACACCCGTGGTGTCAGTCATGTATAATATACGTAATGGTGTCAGTCACATAACTACACTGAATCACACATATGACGTAACTTACCGCAACCCACACCACACCTCCCGTGTTGTCGCACACAACACACTTACGTTGTGCATCACCTCTACTGTAAGTTTACAAGACACACAAAGGCAGTTCTATTCACACAAAACAATCAGCGTCACCCACTCCACGACACGCACCTACATACATCATAACGCACTCATAACACACCTACACGCAATTTCAGTCATTCACAACACACCTACCCGAAGTACTACATGTAGCATTCCAACACAGCTGCAAGTTGACGATATGTTTGGGTATGTGTGTTAACACTTCCAGTCAGACCAGCGTGCTGTGTTTGCCTCACGCTTCTGTTAGACGCAATCAGGATCCACCGACCTAACGAACCGACTAAATTCGACCTAGGATTGTCGCACTTGACGTAAAGTAGGCCCGAAATTTAGACTGAGCTCAAGTGCACGGAACTGCTGAGCACGACGCAATGTTAATATTAATAATTAATGTTGTTTCTCTTTTCACATACCTTTATATTATTGCGTATTTCAATCTCTGTTAGACACGCACGCGCACGCGCACGCGCACGCGCACGCGCACGCGCACGCGCACGCCACGCACACGCACACGCACACGCACACGCACACGCACACGCACACGCACACGCACACGCACACGCACACGCACACGCACACGCACACGCACACGCACACGCACACGCACACGCACACGCACACGCACACGCACACGCACACGCACACGCACACGCACACGCACACGCACAGCACACGCACACGCACACGCACACGCACACGCACACGCACACGCACACGCACACGCACACGCACACGCACACGCACACGCACACGCACACGCACACGCACACGCACACGCACACGCACACGCACACGCACACGCACACGCACACGCACACGCACACGCACACGCACACGCACACGCACACGCACACGCACACGCACACGCACACGCACACGCACACGCACACGCACACGCACACGACACACCGCACACGCACACGCACACGCACACGCACACGCACACGCACACGCACACGCACACGCACACGCACACGCACACCGCACACGCACACGCACACGCACACGCACACGCACACGCACACGCACACGCACACGCACACGCACACGCACACGCACACGCACACGCACACGCACACGCACACGCACACGCACACGCACACGCACACGCACACGCACACGCACACGCACACGCATTATTCATTTATGAATTTTTGAAGTACAAGACAACTCGTTTCTCAATATTAAAATAAAACATAAATATCTTTATAATCCAGTACGGACGACGCGTTTGTAAAATGCGAACTACTGTGATCAAATTGTCTAGTCATATTTTTAACAGACACAAATCTTGCACAAGTACCATCACATTCAACCTAATAAGTAAACTACTTTGACCTTCACCTTCCAAAAATAGCTCTTTATAACAAAAACCGAACTTGATGCCTGGTGGTCGTACGTCTGAATTGGATTCACAGAAAACCACTCTACTCTCTTTCAAGAGAACGCCTGAGGATGCCCATTGGACACCGACTGCGAGGCTGGTTGAAAGGTCACACTTCTCAGAATTGTTCGACCTAAAGGTAAGCTGTATCAAGACCAATTTGACGACAAAAAGAAAATGCAGAACACTTACACAGCTAATTATATCAGTCCTACGGTGCATATTGTCATTTATCTATTAGCCAGAAATACTATTATTGAGCATTTCGGGAAATTTATCTCTTTGTAGATTTATTTTATGGCGTAAAAGTTGTGAACATGTTGAATTTTATCGCTGCATTGTACGTTTGAGCAAATAGTATAGGCTGAGAGAGAGTGCGGTAATAAATCGTTTCGAGTCGATTATTGTTTAATCAAATTATATGTTATTAACATGATACACTGTATATGATAATATTGTCTGTAGACTGGTTTTCAACACAACAGTCGGTCAACCACTCGTTTATCAACATTAAGGAAAATCTTTTTCACAACTCAACTGTGAATTGTGTTCCCAGAAGTTGGTTGCCTGATACATGTAGTTGTGTATGAAGTGTTCGCGCTGTAATTGCAATGTCCCTGAAAGCTTCCTTGCTACATTCGATAACTTACCTATGTGTTTTCCAGTAATAAGAAATGTGCATAATATAGCATAATACGTAGTAGAAATATAAACTTGGTCTGTGCACGCTAGCCAGGCGTGATACGCATATCATATCACATGGTGCCACTTATCAATTTACCGACAGTTTGTTATTACATCACTTCAGGGGTGTGTACGTGCATGTGTGCGTGCGTTCTTACGTGCCGTGCATGAGTGTGTGTATGGGTTGTGCGTGTGAATATGTGTATGAGTGTGTGTATATGCGCGTGTGTGCACGCGTAATTGTGTGTGTTTTGTGTGTGTATATATATATATATATATATATATATATATATATATATGTGTGTGTGTGTGTGTGTGTGTGTGTGTGTGTGTGTGTGTGTGTGTGTGTTGTGTGTTTGTGCGTGTGCGCGCACATCGGGTATTTATGCCTTGATAGGATCTACGCGCATATGAGTGAATGTAAGCATGCTTAATGCCAATAATAAACACAAAGCTTCATGCATGATTAAACATCCTAAATTTACGAACATTGTACAGCTATTCATTTGCATCAACACACCCTTAAATCCTATACATGCGGCAACCTTTGAAAATTGGTCACAAGAAAGCCCGCGATCACAGGTGATGAAACGAAGGCTGTAGTTCCAACTTTTCCACCAGGTAGAGCCGTGGTAGTTGTAACGGTGTATGCCTATCAGGCTGTCAAATGTAAGAAAATCCGCACAAGTAAATGATGGGTAAACCGTAACAGTCAGCGTGCGTTGACATATTGTTCTATGACGCAGTTTGAGTGTTGACCCTCAAATGAAGGTCTCTACATCACAGTAATTTAGTAACGTTCCTATTTGCATAACAAGATTTGCGGTTCGCTATAAGCTGGCTAAATCGTCTTTGTCCCAACCTTGAAGTTGTTTAGTTCAATTTGCCTGTCATCGCGTGGCCCGTAATTATTATACGACTGCATCTCCCCTCCTCCTGGTCGACATATCTCTTATCAACAATTGTTTTCATCCTTGTTTTCTTCCAACCCAGTGAGCGTTTTGTTCTGTGCAGTTTGTGTCCAGGTTGTCTTTAAACAACCCTCGATCATGTTTCCTTTGATGGAGATGATATCATGGTCGTCAGAAAGTGGCTATCCATTTGCTGATTCATTTCCTTCTTTCTAAATACATGTCCTGTCCAGTTCCATGATATTGTAGTGTTGATGCTGTACTTCGTGTCGTTAGCATTAATCTGAATAGTTATGTATGTCATCACAGCACCAATTGGCAGCCTCTTTATCCTTGGTAAACTGGACTGGTCAGTCAATATTATGTAATATGTTCGTGGCGACTACAGGCTGACCAGTTCGCTGGGTGAAAGAACTGACACTCCACCAGTGTCTAGGCTGCCGCTCCATTGCCGTACAGGCGAGACTCGTTCATCAACAGTGCTACAGCCAACACGTCCTTGTGCAGTTTGTTTAACTAAGTGCCTCTGTCAGCCAACAAATAACAAAGTTCCCGTTCAGACACGCACTGTAACGAGTATTTGCCACAGGCCAACCGTATTCACTGCGAAATGTATTGACTCCAAAGCACCGCCATAAGGGTTTCTGCGACAAGTGCAGCCATATGTCGTTGTCTACTTCAATCTATCATTCGAGTCTTGTTCCAGACTTAACGTTCGTCAGTATCGTGATACGATGCCTTACATAATGTGTATGAGTCCAAGGGCTGTCAAATGTAATCACTCATTTGAGTTCCTTTTTAGGGTATTATGATACAGTCGGTTATACAAGACAAGTTAAAAACACATTTCTATACAGGTATGACAACATTACCACCCAGTGTGCCATTTCATTGACGCAAGCACAAAAGGACGTCGTCCACAAACGTGCTATACACGTCGTGTGTAGTTTATTCACAATGTCACTAACTTGGTGCTCTTCCAATGTCCTCTTCTTAGTTCAACTGGCGATCCTCTTGGTGAACTGAAAACGAGAAACTTATGGAACAGCGGTGAACACTTGGGTATTCAACGTGGCGTGTGAATGATTGAACAAGGCAGTGACCGTGAAGCTTTGTGGTCGTTAACGAATTGGCACCGGCTGCGAGTGCGTCACGATATGCATAAAAGGACAACGGCAATAGTCGGTGTCTTCAGAGAGAGTCACCTCGGGCGGCGCAGCACGTGTGGTGGGGCTTTGTGTACAGTAATAGTATAATTATAACCGTTGTAAGGTATAAATATTCGGTTTAAAGATTAGCAACACAGCTGCATGTAAGACCTAGGTTAGCGGTGACCAGTGCAAACCAAACATCACATATATTGGCATAAAGGTGAGTCACTCTAGCCTGCGTGTACTGTGCCACTTGTTGCAAGTATTGACAGATTCGTAGACTGGGCAAACGTAGTTGGAGCTGTGCAGTCTATATCCTTGGCAAAGAAGACAGAGAAGACATGATTATGAACACTTTTAAATCATCCGACATACGAAACCGAGACTTTCAAATGTGAACATAACTTTGATCCTCCATCCACTAGTCCACTATCTGGGATGTGGAACGATACGGCCCTGCTGGACGAAAATACGTTTTTCTATTGACATCAACATGTGCTGTATTATGCGATGGTTATATTCTTGCGGATCATTTGTTAGGCTGAAATATAAACTTGAAGTTCGTGTGTTATTGAACATAAACCTACATGATTTGTGGCATATTAACGCTATTGTCTGATTCATTATAAACAATTTATCACAATAACATTAATGTACTTGGGATTCTTGATACCCGCGTCTCTGGGGTGATATTGCAGAGACCATCCACAGTAACCGTTGCTTAAAAAAATACATCGCTTATTAATTAACTATATGCATCAGCACTATCAATGAATATCTTTTGACGCAAACTACGCGAATTTGTGTAGCAAGTGGTAAATGTGACTTAAAATTATACTGGCTGTTCCCAGTGTCGTTGTTTTCGGTGTGCAAAGTTCGCTTCCACGCCGTCAGTAGGTCCCCAGCGGACAGACGTGGAGCTAGACATGCCAAGTCACGCTTGCTGCGTGCGTCACAAGTGAAAGTTATGCATAACAGTGTAAAGCTACACATAATGATGTAAATTCACACTCGTCGTATCATTGGAGTGCGTAAATCACCAAGGAGCGGCATAACAAACAATGCAATCTGGCTGTTAGCAATGACTAACTTAACTACGAATAATAACTACCGGAATGTATTCTAACTAACGTAAATACATGGAAACTAAGATAGGACCACGTTCATTATATTGAAGTGATATAACACATTTGTTTGATATATATATATATATATATATATATATATATATATATATATATATATATATATATATATATTATATAATATAAAAAACAAACGTAGAAATTCTGAATCGACGTTAGTGTAAAGTATAATGAGAAAGTTTTGTTTCCACGGAAGACATAAATGAATGACATATGTGGCCTACATTAACTATATTATAAAAACAATACATTATATATATATATATATATATATATATATATATATATATATATATATAATATATACCTGGTATTTAGTATACATATATACTGATATTATGCTGGATTCTTAATAAAACCAATACTTCATTGATGCGTTCACATCTGGGGGGTTCTACGCTGGTGGTAATGTTAATACATATTATTATAATATTATTAATTTCAGATATCTCTCTGCTGGCTCGACAACGCCGCGAACCATGGATGATGCCGAGAGACGAGTCATCCGACGATGGAAGCCGATCATAGCCGAACATGTCGTCGTGACGTCAGAGCTTGTGCAATCGTTGAAGGAGTGCGGACTGTTGACGGACGATAAGATGCGACAGATCATTGTAAGTACAGCCAGAGGGTTCGGTCCGCATTCATGTTAGAGGTCTTATTCCGCAACTACTTAAATGTAGCGACACACACTAAGTCTTACATAGCAAGCGCTGCATTGATGACACCTGGTTGTAGAAGGAGTATCTGCAATAGCAGTGTCAAAGTACACTGACATGACAGCGGCGTTATGCTGACACTGTTCTGGCGCGTTGACACAATAGAGATTCGGCGGAACTGGAAAGTTGTGTCGCCCGTACAACGGCGACCTCCACCAGTCCATTGCGGAGATGTAACGTCGGCATGTGTTTATCTGAAGAATACAAAGTGCCAGATGCATGGTATGTCACGGTTTTACAAACCCCGACACGCGTGGCCTATGACACGATATTGTTGCAAACACACCAATCGATACCGACAGACGTTAGTTGTGTGAGAGAAACATACAGGTTAATATGTATTTATACAAACGTTTAATATCATAAATTAGCGTGTGAGTGCACGCAAGTCGACATCATGACATGTCCTTTCACACAAACACGTGTGCATAACTGCCAAAACAATATCCCTACGTACGGTTTAAACACTCGCGCGTACTTAAATATACACACACGCACACGAACATACACATACGCTCTCTCTCTCTCTCTCTCTCTCTCTCTCTCTCTCTCTCTCTCTCTCTCTCTCTCTCTCTCTCTCTCCACACACACACACACACACACACACACACACACACACACACACACACACACACACACACACACACACACACACACACACACACACACACACAAACACTAATGCACATACACACTCGTGCGCACTCACGCTCTGGCACACGTGTAATCTGTCAACACACGCAAACACACAAGCAAGCAAACACAACGACACGTAACCATGCATGTATAAACACAGTACAACGGAAATGAAATCTTGCATGTATCCAGTGTGGCTCGGGTTGACGACGTTAAGTGTCTGTCCTTCCTGGCAGAAAGCACGGTGACGTGCACTCTAAACGATGTTTCATTCTTAAAGTAAATAATTCACGCCTCGTTAACAACTCTTCTCGTCTCACAAACAGAGCAGTCGGGCGTAGCGGAATTTACGCTTACGCTGTGAACAAAGCGGTATTTATTTCTAATTTAAACCTAATGGACTCTCTGACGAAACAGTTGGGCGCGCCCAAATGTAAACACAAACTGTTTTGATACAGATGTTGAGTTTGCGTTGTACGGCTGGGAATCTGTTATTACACCAGATTGTCCACTACAAAATGAATTATCACAAAGCAGTCAAGCGCATAGAGTAGACACGCACCATTTAGTGTTGCGGGAATCCTACTTGAACATGCATTGCTCATCGTCGCGATTCATGCAACTGTACAGAGAAACGTACGTTTATTCTGTGTACAAACTAAACGTTTGCTCTGTGTACAGCCTAAATAGGATATACAGTAAATACCACAGCATAAGATCATTATAATTATATACCCAGCTGATAACATCAATGGCGTACACTGATCTCCATGTGGCGATACCGACTGTATTTAACGAATAATATACATTATTACACTCTATACACACCAAATCTTATTCTAAACACAGCGTGACCTTTACAAGGGCAAACTAATGACACTATAACTCGACCACTAACTTGTGCATCTGAATATCATTGATACATCGAAACAATCAACTCTTTGTCAATATATCAAACTGTATATCTTGCAATTAGCCCTTCTACAATCTGCTTTGTTCTCAGCTAACATTAGCTCTCCCCGGCTTATCCTTTGTCTTGAGCGTATTTAATCTAAATTTTCAAGTTTCTTTAAGAGTATATATATATATATATATATATATATATATATATATATATTATAAATAAATATATATATATATATATATATATATATATATATATATATATATATATATATAAATTATATTATATTATAATATATATATATATATATATTATATATATATATATATATATATATATATATATATATATATATATATATATATATATAAATGGCGAACGACGTCAGTTGGCGAGGCGTTGAAGCCAGTATTTACCGTTACAATTTGTACGTAAGACGACCGAGTAAGACGACTGGGAGACAGTCGCCCGAGTTTCTATTACTGGCCAGCTGAGCGGGTCAGGGAGGTACCGACACGCTCTGATCTGTTCGTCAGAAATGTAGGCCTCCATACAGTGTTGTTTACTGACTGGCGAACAACGAGACAATGTGGACAAAATAAACCACCGAAGTAGAACTGCTAGAGTTTTGATCACTGTTGTAAGAGAGATATTTACGAAAATTGAGTTATGCTTAAACATCACAGGTGTATGTGAGGATAGAGGTGTCTTGTTGGAGGGTCTGGTTACAATGTGTTATGTTGTTGGAGGTCCGAACGACAACCTCACGTGGCTCTCCACGTCGTTCTCCACTAGCTGTCGTAGTTGAGATTATTGGAATTTCCAATTTACGCCTGGAGTAGAGCATTGAGTTGTGGTTCTTGTTGGAACCCGACCGGATAATTTCAATTAACGACATACATCTGTTTGTTATAAGTGCAGACAAGACCCTGTTTAACGTTCTGTGACATTTCTCTGCGTAGACTTCGCAGTAGTTTTTAGAAACAATCTACTCTTGAACAATTCATGTACGCCTGATCAGATCAGTTGACTTAGTGCGACCCAGCTGTTGGCTCTTGGCAAGTTATTCAGACAAGTAAGACAACGTATTATCATAAATACACGTAGGAATATAACCCGTCCACCAAGTTCTCTGACTATTATAAATCAACGAATAGAGCTACATCACAATATGTCGGTATTCGACCACGAAAACAAATGTGCTTGTGAATTAAATTAAATTAAATGGAATTTTGATTAGCATGCGGCATAGCCCTATAAAATGATAATATCTACCTATTGACGGCACATAAATTACCAATATCTTGTGTAGAAACAAGGAAGGACCCAGACAAAGTAAACACACAACAAGCAAACCACGATACAAACAAATGCATGATGTCTGGATCGGAGTGAAAAGCAAACAGAAGGGTCGGTTCCGACGCACCGCTAACAACGAGCCGTTGACAACGTCGCAACAACGTTATTTACTAACAGACACCGAGATGAGTACTTAGATGAAACAAATACGACCGCACACAAACACTCCAGCCCGTGCCCGAGAACGCACGGTCGAACGACGCCATCGCGGTTCACGTATGACGGCAAGACGACGTGATTCGTCTAAAGTCAGAAGTGATTCGACCACGAGGTTTGCATATAAATCTAATCAAGTTAGGGTTCTTACGAGTGGGCGCTGACATATGTTAGTCTGAATTATCCTTTCCATCTGTTGTAAGCCGATACGTGTGAAAGCTAGAATACGTGACAATATTTAGTGCGATGTAGTTTGAATACAATCACACAGCCGATGGATAATTTATATAGTCAATTCAGCACAGACCGATCGGTAATGAGATCCAGATTGTTCCGGATCAAAAGGTCAAACGATCAAAATCATTCTGCAAAAAGATATACGTACGAACGTGTCTATAAATTCAATCTACATGCATAAGTTAACATTCGCAAGTCAATACGCATGGAATATGTACTTAACGTAATGTGTGAGAATAAACAGAAGCGTCGAGATTATTTTATAAAAACTAAGTAAATGCATTATAGAAGTTCGCA
>JAODUO010001470.1:102500-112500 GCA_025642075.2 Ridgeia piscesae
CGCCGAAGCGATGACTCTTCTCGAGGATTTCAGGCGAGTTTGTAACACGGGTGGGTCCATGGAGAGAATGCGGTGCGGCAGTGATTTGCCGTCTTCTCTCTGTTTGAATTGCCACCGCTCTCTTTAACAAGATTTAACAAGATTGCCACCTAGAGATTCAACTCTAGATGGCAGGTGGACTAGGAAGCCATTTGGCTTATCGAGAGTCCAACCTATCTATCTAAGTATACCCCGCCCGTCTTAGGTATATGTCGATTTAATTTTTAAATATATTAACACTACTAGCACCTACACAATCAGCTGATAATCTGTTCCATTCGTTTACTGTTCTTTGTGAAAATGAAAATTTTCTAATATCTAGTCTACACTGCTTCTTTGCTAATGTAACTCCATGTCCTCTAGTCCTTCTCTCTTCCTTGACTGTGAAAAAAATATTTCTGTCAATATTTTCATATCCATTCAATATTTTAAACACCTCAATCTGATCTCCTCTCAATCTTCTGGTTTCTAGTGTTGTTAAACCACATTCTTTTAGACGCATTTCATAACTAATATTCCTGAGTTTTGGTATCATTTTGGTTGCTCTCCTTTGTACTCTTTCTAGCATATCAATATCCTTCTTGCGATATGGCCTCCATGCTTGTATACAATATTCTAAGTGAGGCCTAACTATTGTTTTATACAGCGGTATTATTAGTTCTTTTTCTTTGTACACTATATTTCGCCTAATTAATCCAAGAATTTGGTTTCCCTTCGCTGCTGCAATTCCACACTGCTCTGATACCTTCATGTCAGCACTAATAGTTAACCCTAAGTCCTTTTCCTTTAAGGTAGTATTTAGTACAGTATCACCCATTGTATATTGTGCATCTTCATTCCCATGTCCTGTGTGAAGGCACTTACACTTTCCAAAATTAAACAGCATTTGCCACTTCTCAGACCATTCTATCAACTTATTAAGATCATCTTGTAAATGCTGTCTATCTGCATCACTTTTAATTTTCCTAAACACTTTTGTGTCGTCCGCAAACTTCAACACCTTGCTTGTTATGTCATCATCCAAATCATTGATATATATTAAGAATAAAATAGGTCCCAGTACTGATCCCTGCGGTACTCCACTCAAAACCGATTTCCAGTTTGAAACCTCCCCATCAACTACTACTCTTTGTCTTCTATCAATAAGCCATTTTTCTATCCAGTTGATCATTCCATTTCCTATGCCATGGGCCTTTAGTTTAAGTAGTAGTCTTTGGTGTGGCACTTTGTCAAAGGCTTTTTTTAAATCTAAGTAGATTATATCTACTGGTGATCCCTCATCTACCCACTTTGTGACAAAAAACATAACATATTTGTTAAGCATGACCTCGCTTTTAAAAACCCATGTTGAGATGGGTTTATCATTTTATTTTTAACAAGAAAATCAACCAGGTGATCTTTAATTAGTCTTTCTAATAGTTTGCAAATCACCGATGTTAAACTCACTGGTCTATAGTTCTCTGACTTGTTTCTCGAACCGTTTTTAAATAATGGTATAATGTTTGCTTCTTTCCATTCTAACGGAACTATTCCCTCCTCTAATGACAAATTGAACACTGTTGCAAGCGGTATGCTGATTTGTTCTACAATTTCCAATAGTAATTTGGGAGGAATCCCATCCACTCCAGGTGATTTATTATCCTTCATGTCTCTTATTTTCATAGCTACCATTGTTGGGGTTACAATTAGTTGTCCTAAATAGTCAAACTCTCTCCCTTCGAACTTAGTCTCAAGTACTGGTAATATACTAATATCTTCCCTGGTAAACACCGAACTAAAGTAGTCATTTAGGTTTTCTGCCATTAAGATTACGTCTGGTGGGGCGATTTCGGCGGCAAGTACGTACTAACTGTCGGTGTCGGCGTAAGATCATGTTCTACTAGTATAATGATAATGATAACAATAATTATAAAACTTCTATAACGCAAATATCCTTGAACATTCAAGGTCAGAGCACAATCCTTTGGTGTAATCATAAATGGGGACAGGCGAAAGTTATCATTGGAGAATGGAATCGCAGGAAATGTATGGTTGAGATGCAATGTCATACACACACGTGTTTTTAGTTATTTACCATAGATGGCTACAGTATCAGAACATTGAATTGTAATAGGAAGTTGATTCCTGATTGCTGGCGCAGCTACAGAGAAATCACGTTTGCTTATTTTGAGTTTAGTTTTAGGAACAAAAATTGTTTGCTAATTGAGTCTTATACAGTTACTCATTTATTGAATTTGCCGGGTTCACACTTCTTATTTATGAACACTTAGGTCTACTGCTTTGAAAAGTGGCTAGCTAGCACGCACACGGCCACAGACACGCACATGCACACGCACGCGCGCGCGCACACATGCATGGCAACAAATTGGGACAACATAAATTAGTTGGCTCAGTCCATTGTTTGCTAATAATTACCACAGCGCAAAAGACATGTGTACGAGAGGCGGCCAATGAACGTATATTTAATTAATAACTTATATATATAATAATGAACCCACAAAACTAGTGTCAGTAACATTAATATTACATAAAACTAGTTCAGTAATATTGACATAATGAAATCACAGTACACATTTTTGCACTGCATGTTGTCTTCGAGTAGTTCAAATGTGTGCCTACAATGTACAGCTGAATAATGTGTTTTGTAGTCAGTGATTGGTCACGCAATATCCAGTCTTTCAATACTTGTAAAACTGCGTAAAACTAATAGATGTTTGTGATGTTAATATACCGATATTTACTCTACTTTTGTGTAATATAAACGCTGACATTATAACAAATCAAATGAATGTATCTGTTTGTACTGTTATACTAATTGATGTCATCACGTATCCATTACAATATAATCATAAGTTGAACAACGCAGACAAATACAAAATGTGCCAACATTTACTAGTTACTAACTAAACAGAAGTATGGTCACATATTATCAATTATTTGTTTTGTAAAAAAAATTAGTAAGTGAATTATTATTTGACTATATATCAACAACCTATATCACACACAATTCGTACCAGCATTGGATTCAATGCTGCCACCTGGGGAATATCGAATGAATTACTGATTTTTCAATAATAATTAATGTATTAGCACACTGTCGGCATAATGTGGTATTATCACACAGTCTGCACAAAACATTACCTCTGGTTGTGTGGATAATATATTTTAGTTTAAGAGGATATATCCTACTTCTCTCATAATGCGGTATGTCGTGCATGACGCTATATATGTGTAACTGGTCTGGATTTGCAGCATCTAGGGTATGTTCAACTATATTGGTGAGAAATGAATCACTGTGCGCTCAGTTATGTCGAGTGATAAACAATGTTGCAAAATTGTAACTTCCTGATGTTCACTGATAAGAAAAAATTACCCTCGTGTAATAATTGTTTTCTACTATTGTAGATTAGGTACCTAGTCAAACAGTTGTGCCATACTTTCGATGAGATTGGAGGTATATAATTATCAGTGTGGATTAACAGACAGCAGCTGACCATCATTGCTTCGTGTTTGGAGCAGCAGAGGAATCAGAAACAAGGAGAACAGAAAGATGACGGTGTTCATTTTTTTATGGTAGCTTCGTGTTTGGAGCAGTAGAGGAATCAGAAACAAGGAGAACAGAAAGATGACGGTGTTCATTTTTTTATGGTAGCTTCGTGTTTGGAGCAGCAGAGGAATCAGAAACAAGGAGAACAGAAAGATGACGGTGTTCATTTATGTTATGGTAGCTTCGTGTTTGGAGCAGCAGAGGAATCAGAAACAAGGAGAACAGAAAGATGACGGTGTTCATTTATGTTATGGTAGCTTCGTGTTTGGAGCAGTAGAGGAATCAGAAACAAGGAGAACAGAAAGATGGCGGTGTTCATTTATGTATGTAGCTTCGTGTTTGGAGCAGCAGAGGAATCAGAAACAAGGAGAACAGAAAGATGACGGTGTTCATTTATGTTATGGTAGCTTCGTGTTTGGAGCAGTAGAGGAATCAGAAACAAGGAGAACAGAAAGATGACGGTGTTCATTTATATGTAGCTTCGTGTTTGGAGCAGTAGAGGAATCAGAAACAAGGAGAACAGAAAGATGACGGTGTTCATTTATAGTAGCTTCGTGTTTGGAGCAGCAGAGGAATCAGAAACAAGGAGAACAGAAAGATGACGGTGTTCATTTATTAGTAGCTTCGTGTTTGGAGCAGCAGAGGAATCAGAAACAAGGAGAACAGAAAGATGACGGTGTTCATTTATGTTATGGTAGCTTCGTGTTTGGAGCAGTAGAGGAATCAGAAACAAGGAGAACAGAAAGATGACGGTGTTCATTTATAGTAGCTTCGTGTTTGGAGCAGTAGAGGAATCAGAAACAAGGAGAACAGAAAGATGACGGTGTTCATTTATGTTATGGTAGCTTCGTGTTTGGAGCAGTAGAGGAATCAGAAACAAGGAGAACAGAAAGATGACGGTGTTCATTTAGTTATGGTAGCTTCGTGTTTGGAGCAGCAGAGGAATCAGAAACAAGGAGAACAGAAAGATGACGGTGTTCATTTATAGTAGCTTCGTGTTTGGAGCAGTAGAGGAATCAGAAACAAGGAGAACAGAAAGATGACGGTGTTCATTTATAGTAGCTTCGTGTTTGGAGCAGCAGAGGAATCAGAAACAAGGAGAACAGAAAGATGACGGTGTTCATTTATGTTATGGTAGCTTCGTGTTTGGAGCAGTAGAGGAATCAGAAACAAGGAGAACAGAAAGATGACGGTGTTCATTTATGTTATGGTAGCTTCGTGTTTGGAGCAGTAGAGGAATCAGAAACAAGGAGAACAGAAAGATGGCGGTGTTCATTTATAGTAGCTTCGTGTTTGGAGCAGTAGAGGAATCAGAAACAAGGAGAACAGAAAGATGACGGTGTTCATTTATGTTATGGTAGCTTCGTGTTTGGAGCAGTAGAGGAATCAGAAACAAGGAGAACAGAAAGATGACGGTGTTCATTTATAGGTAGCTTCGTGTTTGGAGCAGTAGAGGAATCAGAAACAAGGAGAACAGAAAGATGACGGTGTTCATTTATAGTAGCTTCGTGTTTGGAGCAGCAGAGGAATCAGAAACAAGGAGAACAGAAAGATGACGGTGTTCATTTATAGTAGCTTCGTGTTTGGAGCAGTAGAGGAATCAGAAACAAGGAGAACAGAAAGATGACGGTGTTCATTTATAGTAGCTTCGTGTTTGGAGCAGCAGAGGAATCAGAAACAAGGAGAACAGAAAGATGACGGTGTTCATTTATAGTAGCTTCGTGTTTGGAGCAGCAGAGGAATCAGAAACAAGGAGAACAGAAAGATGACGGTGTTCATTTATGTTATGGTAGCTTCGTGTTTGGAGCAGTAGAGGAATCAGAAACAAGGAGAACAGAAAGATGACGGTGTTCATTTATGTTATGGTAGCTTCGTGTTTGGAGCAGTAGAGGAATCAGAAACAAGGAGAACAGAAAGATGACGGTGTTCATTTATGTTATGGTAGCTTCGTGTTTGGAGCAGCAGAGGAATCAGAAACAAGGAGAACAGAAAGATGACGGTGTTCATTTATAGTAGCTTCGTGTTTGGAGCAGTAGAGGAATCAGAAACAAGGAGAACAGAAAGATGACGGTGTTCATTTATAGTAGCTTCGTGTTTGGAGCAGCAGAGGAATCAGAAACAAGGAGAACAGAAAGATGGCGGTGTTCATTTATAGTAGCTTCGTGTTTGGAGCAGTAGAGGAATCAGAAACAAGGAGAACAGAAAGATGACGGTGTTCATTTATTATGTAGCTTCGTGTTTGGAGCAGCAGAGGAATCAGAAACAAGGAGAACAGAAAGATGACGGTGTTCATTTATTAGTAGCTTCGTGTTTGGAGCAGTAGAGGAATCAGAAACAAGGAGAACAGAAAGATGGCGGTGTTCATTTATGTTATGGTAGCTTCGTGTTTGGAGCAGTAGAGGAATCAGAAACAAGGAGAACAGAAAGATGACGGTGTTCATTTTTTTAGGTAGCTTCGTGTTTGGAGCAGTAGAGGAATCAGAAACAAGGAGAACAGAAAGATGACGGTGTTCATTTATGTTATGGTAGCTTCGTGTTTGGAGCAGTAGAGGAATCAGAAACAAGGAGAACAGAAAGATGACGGTGTTCATTTATGTTATGGTAGCTTCGTGTTTGGAGCAGTAGAGGAATCAGAAACAAGGAGAACAGAAAGATGACGGTGTTCATTTATGTTATGGTAGCTTCGTGTTTGGAGCAGTAGAGGAATCAGAAACAAGGAGAACAGAAAGATGACGGTGTTCATTTATGTTATGGTAGCTTCGTGTTTGGAGCAGTAGAGGAATCAGAAACAAGGAGAACAGAAAGATGACGGTGTTCATTTATGTTATGGTAGCTTCGTGTTTGGAGCAGTAGAGGAATCAGAAACAAGGAGAACAGAAAGATGACGGTGTTCATTTATGTTATGGTAGCTTCGTGTTTGGAGCAGTAGAGGAATCAGAAACAAGGAGAACAGAAAGATGACGGTGTTCATTTATGTTATGGTAGCTTCGTGTTTGGAGCAGTAGAGGAATCAGAAACAAGGAGAACAGAAAGATGGCGGTGTTCATTTATGTTATGGTAGCTTCGTGTTTGGAGCAGTAGAGGAATCAGAAACAAGGAGAACAGAAAGATGACGGTGTTCATTTATGTTATGGTAGCTTCGTGTTTGGAGCAGTAGAGGAATCAGAAACAAGGAGAACAGAAAGATGACGGTGTTCATTTATGTTATGGTAGCTTCGTGTTTGGAGCAGTAGAGGAATCAGAAACAAGGAGAACAGAAAGATGACGGTGTTCATTTATGTTATGGTAGCTTCGTGTTTGGAGCAGTAGAGGAATCAGAAACAAGGAGAACAGAAAGATGGCGGTGTTCATTTATGTTATGGTAGCTTCGTGTTTGGAGCAGTAGAGGAATCAGAAACAAGGAGAACAGAAAGATGACGGTGTTCATTTATGTTATGGTAGCTTCGTGTTTGGAGCAGTAGAGGAATCAGAAACAAGGAGAACAGAAAGATGACGGTGTTCATTTAAGTTATGGTAGCTTCGTGTTTGGAGCAGTAGAGGAATCAGAAACAAGGAGAACAGAAAGATGACGGTGTTCATTTATGTTATGGTAGCTTCGTGTTTGGAGCAGTAGAGGAATCAGAAACAAGGAGAACAGAAAGATGACGGTGTTCATTTATGTTATGGTAGCTTCGTGTTTGGAGCAGTAGAGGAATCAGAAACAAGGAGAACAGAAAGATGACGGTGTTCATTTATTTATGGTAGCTTCGTGTTTGGAGCAGTAGAGGAATCAGAAACAAGGAGAACAGAAAGATGACGGTGTTCATTTATAGTAGCTTCGTGTTTGGAGCAGCAGAGGAATCAGAAACAATGAGAACAGAAAGATGGCGGTGTTCATTTATGTTATGGTGGCTTCGTGTTTGGAGCAGTAGAGGAATCAGAAACAAGGAGAACAGAAAGATGGCGGTGTTCATTTATGTTATGGTGCTTCGTGTTTGGAGCAGTAGAGGAATCAGAAACAAGGAGAACAGAAAGATGACGGTGTTCATTTATGTTATGGTAGCTTCGTGTTTGGAGCAGTAGAGGAATCAGAAACAAGGAGAACAGAAAGATGGCGGTGTTCATTTATGTTATGGTAGCTTCGTGTTTGGAGCAGTAGAGGAATCAGAAACAAGGAGAACAGAAAGATGACGGTGTTCATTTATGTTATGGTAGCTTCGTGTTTGGAGCAGTAGAGGAATCAGAAACAAGGAGAACAGAAAGATGACGGTGTTCATTTATTGTAGCTTCGTGTTTGGTATTGAGCATTAAAGGAACAAAGACCTCATTAGTATGCCTTACAAAAACAAACAAAACAAAAGTGCGTGTTCAAATGTAGTCGTAATTGGTATTTCATTAATAGTAACAAATCACCAGTGACATATAGCGCTGCCTTACTTGCACACAATCTCAACAAAGCTAGCTTCATATTGAGCCATTACTCATTCATTATGAAAATGCAGTTGAATAACTCTATTCTGTATGAATCCCAAAGTATCTCATATGACGTATTCTCGAATTATGTTATATACATCTGATCATTGTGTTAAAATATATATATATAATATATATATATATATATATATATATATATATATATATATATATATATATATACAACTGCACTGACAACATGGACTCGTGAGAAAGCACATTCCACAAACAGACGACAGGTAGCGAGGTGAACGCACTCTGGTTTACTTATGGAGTGCGGTGGCGTAGGTAGCAGAACAGTGGACTCTAAATCTTGAGATTCAACGTTCAATTGTTCTTGTTGCTGTGTTGAGTCTTAGGGACAAATTATTCTACTCTACGTTATTTCGGTTCATTCGCCTGTATTTATAGGTAGGCGAATAGTCTTAGCGTATAATTTACAACGTGACTGAATCTGGCCAACATAAGTCGAGATAACAGTGAATTAAACAGGTCTGCTGGGGGGGGGGATAAAGGGTTTAGACAGGATACAGCTTTATGTCAGACATTAACTTCTAACATTTAGAACAAGATTTACGTTGACAGTTCATTATGGTAAATTACACTCATCACCTTACTGATAATAATATTATTTCCTCTAAGACGTAGTTACTTTTTGGATAAGACACATTATATTTGTAAGCAGCCTACAAAATAGCAGAATCAAACAGTATTTCTTTAGTTACATAGTACAAGTGATCATTATCTACCATGTGATGTACTACCAAATTCGTCCTTGGGATAGGTAACTTGTTACACAACCTCAAGGCATATGGCACACTTCGACCATTTGGTACAAACGCATTCAGTTTGTGATCCCTACTCTTCATTTTAGCGAAATACGTTCTACACAATTCATCGCGTCTGCGGTGCAACGTCGGCAGGTTTACCATCTGCAGGATATTTTCGTACTGATAACCTGGAAATATAGTTTTGAGACACCTTTTTTGAAGCTTATGTAGCTTTGAGCTTATTGGGGACTAAGCGAGACTAATTGGGGGCTGGACACAAGAATAATATTCTAAGGATGGATGACAGTTGTATCTTCCGACTGATGAATACTAGGGAAATCAGGTCATACATATCTTATGTTATACGTTTCTTATCTTAAATGTCCGATTTAATATTGAATTTATCACACTATCATAGACACATAGCGATTTACGTAGTGCAGATAATAGACACGATGTTAGGCCGTATGTGTCTTTTACGGGATTTGCATCTTACATTGCTGTACGTTGTGGTTTCGGTAAGCACTTATATCTGGTAAGTTATGTAAATGCACATAGTCATAACACATGTATACGTTTGCCCCAAACAGGTTGTACTGCGCGAAAACTGGCATTCCTCATTATTAGTCAAGATCGCCAAACACAAGTACTTGCCGCTATTGCCATGGCAACCACCATAATAATCGATTAAAATTCATGATTTCCGTGATCATTGTCACCGGCAAAGTGTTCCACTGCTTCTGCTTGTAATACTCCTTCGGACGATATAACTGAAATACGCTATTTGGGAACATTTCGATTATTACGACCAAAAACAAAACAAAGTCTTATATGTTAACATGGAGTATATGGACCTCCTGCCCCCAACTGTCTCCAACATCGTTTTCGTGCGCGAGACTTGCACGCCCTATTATACGCTAATCAAACATGGGCTGAAAATATTTGTCGCGGCGATTTCATACTAATGGTAAACATGTGCACTACATATGACAATCAGGTGAAATAATCAAGGTAAAGTAAGAAGTTTGCCATCGGTGCTGTCAGTTTATTATCAGTTCTATTAAGCGTTCTCATTGAGTCGACTATGAAGAAATCTGTTTTTTTCGAGTATATCACACATCGCCGACGGTGTAGCCTCTTGTCTCACGCGCAATGTGACGCCGCCCTGGACGTCAGAGGAAGAACTAGATGG
>JAODUO010001471.1:0-70000 GCA_025642075.2 Ridgeia piscesae
TCTTTTCTGTAATTTTCCTTGTCAGTTGGATTGCTACAGCTGAAATATTTTGCTTTTGATTGTCGTGTCTTATCCTCCTAACAAACTTTACAAACTGTAAGTTTTACAGTTGTAATGATAATGTTTTCCCTGTTTCATTACATTGCTCACTGCTTTTATGGATGTGTCATAAAATACTGACTATACTAACACTCCACAACTTACGAAATGCTGTTTTACCTGTGCGGTAAATTAATTCATCGGTTCGGGATTAAATTTTACCTTTAATATATATATATATATATATATATATATATAAAAATATATATATATATATATTATTTTTATTTTCACAAAAAGTTATCTGAGATAACAAAAACAAATTCTGCCTGCACATTGTGCTTAACAAATATCGCACTCCACGTTAAAGCGGACATGAAGCTGTTACATAATTTATGAGAAATCAAAACTTGACCCTTACCACAGACGATAGCTGTAGTTGCCACATATAAATGATAATAATAGTGATGGAGTTAAAGTACACATATTTGTTCCGTTACCCGGAATCATCATCCTAAGCCACGCATGGCAATTATTAGCAGGAAGTTTGTTGAATCACTTAGAATTCACTGTTGGATCAGTTGCCATAAAACTCCTGGAACATGTGGCTAGCTCAGCCCTCTGGACTGATTGTCTTTATAATTTTTTTGTTTTATGTAAACTTTTTGGATGGATATAAATTGTGAACAATGTCTCTCGGACTTATCAAATACAATTCAATTTATACCTGTAATTTAATTATTCCAATGTTCAGAACATCAAATATGAAAAAGAAACATTGCTACTTTAAGATTGGAATTCTGAATTGATTGACAGCCAGTACAGGTGGAGGGGGGCAGTAGCCATTACAAGGGGAGGGGGCAGTAGCCATTACAAGGGGAGGGGGCAGTAGCCCCGGTGGAGGGGGCAGTAGCATTACAAGGGAAAGGGGGGAGTAGCCATTACAAAGGGGAGGGGGCAGTAGCCATTACAGGGGAGGGGGCAGTAGACAGTACAAGGGGGGGGGAGTAGACAGTACAGGGGGGGGGCAGAAGTCAGTAAAGGGGGGGGGGCAGTAGCAGAAAGGGAGGGGCAGTGACAGTACAAGGGGAGGGGGCAGTGGTACAAGGGGAGGGGGTAGACAAAGGTAGGGGGCAGTGACGTAAGGGGAGGGGGGAGTAAAAACAGGTGGAGGGGGGTAGACAGTACAGGTGGAGGGGGGAGTAGACAGTACAAAGGGGAGGGGGCAGAGCAGTACAGGGGAGGGGGAGTAGACAGTACAGGTGGAGGGGGCAGTAGACAGTACAGGTGGAGGGGGCAGTAGACAGTACAGGTGGAGGGGGCAGAGTGTACAAGGGGAGGGGGGAGTAGACAGTACAGGGGAGGGGCAGTAGACAGTACAGGTGGAGGGGGCAGAGCGGGACAGGGGAGGGGCAGTAGACAGTACAGGGGAGGGGGCAGAGCAGTACAAGGGGAGGCAGTACAAGGGGAGGGGGCAGTAGACAGTACAGGTGGAGGGGGCAGTAGCAGTACAAGGGGAGGGGGCAGTAGACAGTACAAGGGGAGGGGGCAGTAGACAGTACAAGGGAGGGGGCAGAAACAGTACAAGGGGAGGGGGCAGTAGACAGTACAAGAGGAGGGGGCAGTAGACAGTACAGGTGGAGGTGGCAGAAGTCAGTACAAGGGGAGGGGGCAGTAGACAGTACAAAAAGGGGAGGGGGGGCAGTAAGGGGGGGGCAGTAAAAAAGGGGAGGGGGCAGTAGCAGTACAGGTGGAGGGGCAGACAGTACAAGGGGAGGGGGCAGTAGACAGTACAAGGGAGGGGGCAGAAACAGTACAAGGGGAGGGGGCAGTAGACAGTACAAAAGGGGGAGACAGTACAGGTGGAGGTGGCAGAAGTCAGTACAAGGGGAGGGGGCAGTAGACAGTACAGGTGGAGGTGGCAGTAGACAGTACAGGTGGAGGGGGCAGTAGACAGTACAGGTGGGGGTGGCAGAAGTCAGTACAAGGGGAGGGGGCAGTAGACAGTACAGGTGGAGGGGGCAGTAGTCAGTACAAGGGGAGGGGGCAGTAGACAGTACAAGGGGAGGGGGCAGTAGTCAGTACAAGGGGAGGGGGCAGTAGACAGTACAAGGGGAGGGGGCAGTAGACAGTACAAGGGGAGGGGGCAGTAGACAGTACAAGGGGAGGGGGCAGAAGTCAGTACAAGGGGAGGGGGCAGTAGACAGTACAGGTGGAGGGGGCAGTAGACAGTACAAGGGGGGGAGGGGGCAGTAGACAGTACAAGGGGAGGGGGCAGTAGACAGTAAAAGGGGGGGGGGCAGAAGCAGTACAAGGGGAGGGGGCAGAAGCAGTAAAAGGGGAGGGGGCAGTAGACAGTAAAAGGGGAGGGGGCGGGGTTAGACAGTACAGGGGGAGGGGGCAGTAGACAGTACAAGGGGAGGGGGCAGTAGTCAGTAAAAGGGGGAGGGGGCAGTAGACAGTACAAGGGGAGGGGGAGAACAAGGGAGGGGGCAGTAGACAGTAAAAGGGGAGGGGGCCCAGCGGGGGGGCAGTACCAATGGGGGGGCAGTAACATGGGGGGTGGGGGCAGTAGACAGTACAAGGGGAGGGGGCAGTAGACAGTACAGGGGGGGCAGAGAGGGCAGTTGGGAGGTTGCGGGAAAAAGTAAATAAAAGCGGGAATTTCGGGGGAGGAAAGGGTTTTGGGGGATATCCCAAAGGGGGGGGGCTTTTGGTACAATGGGGGATTTGGAAAAATGGGACAGCCCCCGACCACGTCGTAGACAAAGCATCACTAAATCCCGGCAAACAAATGTAAGCTTTTTATTCTTTCCTTAAACACAGACGTTCCAAGGAACTGGTGGAAACAGCCAGTGGTTCTGAGACGGTGTTACCCGGTCTCAAGAATGGTCCGTAGTTTGGAAGAAAACACAGTAATAATTTTAATAAAGATACAGATCTTAACATGTTTATAAATACAAAAGTAAGATGATATAATTTTCCGGTGCGCTTTGAAATATTTTGAATTAGAGAGTTGTCTACATAGACATTTTACACTGCAACCTTTCAAGTGACGTGATCTTGTTTTTTCGCCAAAATGAAGGGAACGTAAAATTTTTTTTTATTTGGTGATTATTTATTATTATTTTTTAACACATGACACACACCGTGTCATTCGCTGAAGCAAAAACAAACCAAATGATTTGTTTGGGAAAAATTTTCAGAGTTTTGACGAGATCTCCCAAAAATGTTTTATTTCAACCCCCCTATTTAAACGTGCAATCAAAGGAAAATTTTTTTCATTTTAAAGTTTTGGGGAAGACAGGGGTTTTGTACCCCCCGGCCCCCGGGGGCCCCGGACCTCCCTTTTCAGTAAAATGGGAGGAACCAGGGGGGCTTTACAAAAAAAATTTCAAAAGGGAAAAGGCCCCCAATTTAAAGTTTCTACACAAAAAAAGCCTCAGAAGTTAAAAAGGAAAGCCCCAAAATTTGGGGGTTTACCCTAATTGAAAGGGTCCCAATTAGTTTACACAAAAAATTTTCCGAAGTTGAAAAGTATTTCCATCCTTTTTTAACCCAAATTTAACCCTCCTTTTTCACAAAATCCCCCGAAAGAAATTTCCACAATTTTTACACAAAATACCCCAATTAAAACTTACCCAAAAATTTCCCAGGTTGAAAAGTTTTTTTTTTCACAAAAACCCAAAAATTTAAATTTTTTTGAAAAATTAATTTATTTCCCCCCGAAGGGGCCCCAAATTTTCCCTACACAAAAACCCCTCAAAGTTAAAATTTAAGTCCCCAAAAAATGCCCTCGAAGGGGGTCCCCACTTTACAAAAAATACGCCCTTGAAAATTTCCCCCCCAAAAATTTTTTCACAAAATTCGAAGTTAAAATAAGTTCCCCAAAAAAAACCCCCCCCAAACCCCCTTAAAAGGGTCCTTATTTTTAAAAAATTGGCGGAAAAACCCCCTACCACAAAATACGCCGGGAAAACCCCCAAAAAAAAAGCCGAAAAAAGGGGCCCCTCTTTTTGGGCGTTGCAAAACCAAGTGGGAAACAAAAAAATCCCCCACAAAGTTTGTTGAGGGTTACAGGGGGTTGGGGTTTTGCTAAGGGAAATTTGGAACGGTGGGTTTTGGGGAAAAAATGCAGTGATGGGAATTGTTGCTAATAGATGTTGGATTATAAAAATGCAAGTTCAACGCCATGTTTTGGGGGAGGAAGGTTGAACCGGTACAAAAAAAGGATTCTTTGTTCTTTGCGATTTTAAATTTTACGGTGGAAAAAAACAAAAAAAAAAACCAAAACCCGTGTACCTCTAAATTAACCAAACGCCGCCCACCGCTCAATATCTTTGTTAATTGGAAGGTTGACCTAATGTTAATTATCAGCCACGGAATTGTTTAGTTTCACAATCTGTACTTGCTACTGTTTGTGACGTTCCTGACTTTACGTTTTCAGAGATGAGGAGAGCGAGGGCTACACGAACACAAAGCAGGTTCTTGACGAGTTAGGCGTCGAGAAGTACACCATGGACGATTGTCGTCATGTGCAGTATATCTGTTCTACAATATCTTCCCGGGCCGCATATTTAGCCTCAGCTGGTGAGGATGTTATTTCAAAATGTGAATGAAAATAGTTACAGAATTCTGCTCAGGAAACAATACCTTACACTTATAGTTTTTCTAATTATTTTAGTATTTTACTTTATTATTAACTTATTAATGTATTCTATTATTCATTTATTATTTTATTTTTATCTATTCATTTATCGCTTTTTAGAAGCTGTATTTATTTTTTTTTTTTCTTTACCGTTTTTTTAACCCTTTTTTCTTTTTTTATATTTAGTTTTATACAGTGTATTTTACCCCCTCGGGAGGGAAGTATATTCAGAATAAAACCCACTTTATAAAAAAAGGGTTATTTCAAATAAATTTATTTGGGTTTACCCTTTCTGAAAATTTTTTTTTGGTTTACCCTTAAAGATAACTTTTTAGGGTTTTTTACCCTTCAAAAAACTTTACTTTTTAAACTTTATGATAACATTTATTGGTTTATTTCATGATAACTTTTTATTTGGTTTTTCTTCATTCATTTACTTGGTTTATTTCATGATAAAATTTACGGGTATACCTCAGGATAAAAAAAATTTGGTTTATTTTCATGAAAAATTTATTTTTCCATAAAAAATTTAATTGGATCTTCATGATAACATTTTACAGGGAAACCCTTCAGGATTTTACTTGGTTTATCCTCATAATAAATTTATTTTTATCTTCATGAAAAATTTAATTATTTGGGAAAAATTTACGGGGTTTATCTTCATAATAAATTTACTTGGTTTATTTCATGATAAATTTACTTTTTCCTCAGGTTTAACATTTACTTAATTTTTTTTGAGGAAAATCAAAATGTTAATGTGGATGAAAAATAACCGGGCCCGATGTTTTAAACAAAATTTTGAAAAGTTTATGCATTCAAGATAAAAATATTTTAAATTTCCCCCGAATTTTTTTTCCCCCTGCCATGATGTTACAAATAAAAGCATAATTTTGTGAAAAACCAACCCTGTCTTTTTTATTAAAATCACTGACGAGCTGATGGGGGGGAAATTATGCACCCCAGTTATTATGAATTTCCCAGGCTTTGTACATATTGCTGATTTAAAAGGGTTTGTTTCCTTTAAAAAGAAAAAATTCATGACCATCCATATACAGATAATAAAAGGGCCCCAACAAAAACTTTGCATATGCAAAATTGTTATGGCCAATTTAAGGAAATTAAAACCAAAAAATTTTAAACCCTTTCTTTATTTTTTGGTTTTCCCTTTTTTTGCTTTAATGGTTTTCCCCTTTTTCCCCCTTTTCCCAATGTTGGGGGGAAAGAATTTTTCCAATTTTTCCGGGCCCCCCACCACTTTTTCTCCCTTTCCCCTTTGTCATCCCTTTTCCCATCTTTCTCCTTTTGTTTTTTTCCAATTTTTTGTGTCTTTTTATTGTGTTCAAATTAATTTCTCTTCCTTCTCTGGGGTTCCTTTTTTAAAGGGCCCTTAAAAAGGGTGATTTTTTCCCCCTTGGGGGTTTTTTTCGGGGTGTTGGTTAACCCCCAATTTTTTCTTTTTTTATTTTCCTTTTTCCCCCCTATGGGGTAGTTTGTTTTTTTGTTCATTTTTAAGAGTTTATTTTTGTTTTTTGAAAACCATTTTGGGGAATTCCACCAAAGGATTTTTTGATTTTTTTCCAAATTCTTTTAAAGTTCCCCGGGCCCCTCCCCGTTTTCCTTTGGGGGAATAACCCCCAGGGGACATTTTAAAATTTTTTGAACATCCCAGCCCATTTTTCCTAAGAACTTTTAAAACTTTTGGGAAAAGGCATTTTTTTAAATACCCCAAAACGTTAAATTTCACAATTTTTTAAAAACGGGGGCCCTTAAAAAAAGGTGTGTTTTGGAAAGGGACATCACTGAAACCCCCCTTGGGAGTCCCCAAAAAAACCGGTAAAGGGGCCTGACGAAATTTTTTTTTTCTACCGGGCTTTTAATTTTTTCCCCCACTATGAACCATGCATTTTTTGGAAAAAAAAAGAACACCCGGGAAATTATTGGGTTTTAAAAATTTCCAAATTTTAATTTTTTTGGGTTTCTGATTTTTTTAAAAATTGGGGCCTCCCAATAAAATCTGTTTGCGTTAATTGAAAAAACCAATTTTAAAATTTAAAAAAATTTATTTAAAAAAGTTTAAAATTTTGGGAAATCTCTTTTTTTTAACCCCTACTCTTGGGAAAAATTTTTAAAATTTTAAAAAAATTTTTTTTTTTTTAATTTTTTAAAATTTTAAATTTTTTTTAAAAATTAAAATTTAAAATTTAAAAATTTTTTATTTTAAATTATTTTTTAAAAATTTTTAAAATTATTATAAATTTAAATTTTTTTAAAATTTTTTAAAATTTAATTTAAAATTTAATTTTTTAATTAAATTTAATTTAAAATTAAATTTTTAAAAATTTTTTTAAAAAAAAACTTTCAGGTGCTTTTAAAAAAATTTTAAAGTCCGGGCCCCTTTAAATTTTGGTTTGGGGGCAAGAATTTAATTTAAAACTTGTTTAAAAAAATTTTTGGGGGATAAGGGCCTTTTTCAGAAGAAAAAAGGTTTTAAAGAAAAATGCACCCCTGAAAAATGTCAGGAATACTGGGCGGGATTTACAGCAAAAACAGGTTCCCCTGTTAAAGGAAAAAATTTAAAAAAATTGAATTTTTTAAATAAAACCCCGGGGAACGGGGTTGGGGTTGGCGTTAAATCTGTTAAAAAATGGCTTTTAAGTCCTGAAGGCTAAAGTTTCCAAAAAAAATAAATACGCTCATTATTGGCACAATTTCCTTCATCTTTCAGTTATCGTTAAAATCCGATTTATAACGCGCATTTACCACGCCAAAACAACTACGACTCCCCATTTTATAGGCGGTTGATGAATTCATAAGTGTATGCATCAGTAGCATGTTTTGCGTGGCGAAGTGTTACGCCTAATATTTGCGACGCAATTCATCATGACATTTCAGCATAGCATTATACTGATCTTTTCTTCTGAGATGCAACCTATTTATCCGATTTATAAAAAGAAGTGTCAATGAATCTCGATTGCAATTTTCAACCCATTGACTCGCGGCATGGTCGATGCGCCGACGAAAAACACCGATTGCGAAGCCAGGACTGGCAGCGGGGAAATGCGACTGATCATTGATGTCTGCAAAAAAACAAACAATGCCTTGCTCCACATTTACTCTTTAAATGACCTTAATCAAACAGATTCTTCATGGGTTTTAACACACGCTGGGATGTCTCGGAAACCAAGCGCCAGTTATATAATAGATCAGCGTGGAAAAAGATTGATGCCATGATGCCCGACCGCAAAGCAAACAACGACTACACAATCAGGGTTCGATGGTAATTTTAAAATTGGTGGTAGATTTTAGTAACGCAAAATTTAGAAGTAAAAAAATAAAAAAGTAAAAAAAAATAAATTTGTTACAAGTAAAAGTAATTCCCCAAAAAAATTTCTTCGTTTCAAATAGATTTCAAAATAAACTACTTAAGTAATGTAACGAAGTAAATGTACTTCGTTACATCCCACCACTGGTGACAGGTCACATGACGGGCAGGTCAAGAGAAGATCGCTGACCTGTATTCCATTGTCCAGTAGTTCCTTTGTCTTCTCCATCATGCGTCTGTGGAAGTGCGGGTGGAAACGGTAGAGACTGCCGTCAACAGCAACCGTCACATTGGGGAGGTTCACACGGTTCAGGAGTGTTGCGATGCCTGCAGAACAAACACACCTATAGCCGCGTTCCCGGCAAATTGTGATGATAATAACACGTTTCGTATAGTGCCATGTCAAAATAGTTATTCTTAGACACTCTATGAGAACTGTGAATGTTCAGTTCAAATGTCATGTGTTATTCTATGGATCGGAGACATGGCGAAGTACACAGAAGACACTAAAAAAAATACAGACCTTCATCAACAAATGCCTGCGTAGAATCCTACACCTGATGTGGACAGACAAGGTATCCAACACTACACTCTGGAAAATGACCAAGCAACTACCCATAGAAAATGAAATAAAAAAAGAAAATGGAGGGGGTAGGACACACACTCAGGAAACCACCAGAAACCATCACCCATCAAGCCATCACATGGAACCCCCCAGGGAAGAGGCGAAGAGGTAGGCCACGAAACACCTGGTAAAAAGACACAGAAAGGGAAACAAAGGAGATGGGTTACACCAGGAGAGAGATGGAGAGGATGGCTACGGACAGAAAACAGTGGTGTTCCTTGGTTGATGGCCTATGCTCCCAGCGTAGTGGCTCTTGTAAATTAGTCAATAACACATTATAACACAAACCAAGAACATAAAAAATTAATAGTTTATAACCCTGGCAGCATATATAACATATCTGCATATGCAAAGTTTATAGTTCGGGCTCCGCTTATATTATCTGTATATGGCATGGTCATGAATGTTCAGTTCAGTTTGCTAGAGTTCAGTTTTATCTGAAAAGTTCATAACGTTTAAAGTCAGCAGTATGTCGATCAATGCACATGCCTGAATATTCATAATAACTGGGCTGCATAATTAACCACCCACATGGCAGCTACGTCAGTGATTTGAATAAAAACAGACACGGGTTGGCTTATTGCACAAGTTATGCTTTGATTTGTAACATCATGTAGCAGGGGAAAGTACTTACGGGAAATTAACATATTTTGATCTTGAATGCATATAAGCTTACAAAGGGTGTGTTTAAAACATCAGCCCAGGTGATTTTTCAACCAATTTAAATGTTTTATAAATAAAAAGTAAATGTTATCCTGAGGATATACCAGTAAATGTTATCATGAAGATAAACCAAGTAAATGTTATTATGAAGATAAACCACGTAAATGTTATCCTGAGGATATACCACGTAAATGTTATCATGAAGATAAACCAAGTAAATGTTATTATGAGGATAAACCAAGTAAATGTTATCCTGAGGATATACCATGTAAATGTTATCATGAAGATAAACCAAGTAAATGTTATTATGAAGATAAACCACGTAAATGTTATCATGAAGATAAACCAAGTAAATGTTATCCTGAGGATATACCATGTAAATGTTATCATGAAGATAAACCAAGTAAATGTTATTATGAAGATAAACCAAGTAAATGTTATCATGAAGATAAACCAAGTAAATGTTATTATGAAGATAAACCAAGTAAATGTTATTATGAAGATAAACCACATAAATGTTATCTTGAGGATAAACCACGTAAATGTTATCATGAAGATAAACCAAGTAAATGTTATTATGAGGATAAACCAAGTAAATGTTATCCTGAGAATAATAATAACTTTATTTATAAAGTGGCGTGTATTCTGAATATACTTCCACTCAGAGGGGCATAAAATACACTGTATAAAACATAAATATAAAAAATGTATGTAATAAATTAGGCTTACACAGTAAAGACAAAAATGGTAAATGATACTAAATAATTATTATAGATAAATAAATACAGCTTCTAAAAAGCGATAAATGAATAGATAAAAATAAAATAATAAATGAATAATAGAATACATTAATAAGTTAATAATAAAGTAAAATACTAAAATAATTAGAAAAACTATAAGTGTAAGGTATTGTTTCCTGAGCAGAATTCTGTAACTATTTTCATTCACATTTTGAAATAACATCCTCACCAGCTGAGGCTAAATATGCGGCCCGGGAAGATATTGTAGAACAGATATACTGCACATGACGACAATCGTCCATGGTGTACTTCTCGACGCCTAACTCGTCAAGAACCTGCTTTGTGTTCGTGTAGCCCTCGCTCTCCTCATCTCTGAAAACGTAAAGTCAGGAACGTCACAAACAGTAGCAAGTACAGATTGTGAAACTAAACAATTCCGTGGCTGATAATTAACATTAGGTCAACCTTCCAATTAACAAAGATATTGAGCGGTGGGCGGCGTTTGGTTAATTTAGAGGTACACGTTGTGTTTGTGCCACCGTAAATTAATTATATGTAATATAATATGTCACCTGTTTTTTCTTATAACAGGTCTCGTAACAGATTTCAGGAATAGCCTCGCAAAGAACAAAGAATCCTTTTTTTGTACCGGTTCAACCTTCCTCCCCCAAAACATGGCGTTGAACTTGCATTTTTATAATCCAACATCTATTAGCAACAATTCCCATCACTGCATTTCTTTCACCAGGTGACACGACCGTACCAATTTATTTTCCCCGATATATGCATTAACTGCCAACCCCACATGTAACCCTCAACAAACTTTGTGGTGGTAGTTTCTCGTTTCCACTTGGCATATTTGCAACGCAAAGAGAGCAGCTAATTGCAGACTTACTTTTCGATTTCACAGACGTATTTTGTGTAGGAGCTAATTGGGGACTTACTTTTCAACTTCCGAGACGTATTTTGTGTAGGAGCTAATTGGGGACTTACTTTTCAACTTCCGAGACGTATTTTGTGTAGGAGCTAATTGGGGACTTACTTTTCAACTTCCGAGACTATTTTGTGTAGGAGCTAATTGGGGACTTACTTTTCAACTTCCGAGACGTAAATTTTTTGTAGGAAACTAATTGGGGACTTACTTTTCAACTTCCGAGACGAAATTTTTTGTAGGAAACTAATTGGGGACTTACTTTTCAACTTCCGAGACGTATTTTGTGTAGGAGCTAATTGGGGACTTACTTTTCAACTTCCGAGACGTATTTTGTGTAGGAGCTAATTGGGGACTTACTTTTCAACTTCCAGACGTATTTTGTGTAGGAGCTAATTGGGGACTTACTTTTCAACTTCCGAGACGTATTTTGTGTAAAAGCTAATTGGGGACTTACTTTTCAACTTCCGAGACGTATTTTGTGTAGAAGCTAATTGGGGGCTTACTTTTCAACTTCTGAGACGTATTTTGTGTAGAAGCTAATTGGGGACTTACTTTTCAACTTCTGAGACGTATTTTGTGTAGAAGCTAATTGGGGACTTACTTTTCAACTTCTGAGACGTATTTTGTGTAGAAGCTAATTGGGGACTTACTTTTCAACTTCCGAGACGAATTTTGTGTAGAAGCTAATTGTGGACTTACTTTTCAACTTCCGAGACGTATTTTGTGTCGAAGCTAATTGTAGACTTACTTTTCAACTTCTGAGACGTATTTTGTGTAGAAGCTAATTGTGGGCTTACTTTTCAACTTCTGAGACGTATTTTGTGTAGAAGCTAATTGGGGACTTACTTTTCAACTTCTGAGAGTATTTTGTGTAGAAGCTAATTGGGGACTTACCTTTTTAACTTCTGAGACGTATTTTGTGTAGAAGCTAATTGGGGACTTACTTTTCAACTTCGAGACGTATTTTGTGTAGAAGCGGCCCTGAGTCTCCAAGTCCTGCGAGGTCTCTCCACTGAAAAGTAGTTCGTCGCGTGCACACTTCACGAGGACGAGACGTACAAGCTCACCCATGTACATTCCCGAGATCATCTTCTCAAAACTGCAACAAAATGTCGTCGTATCGATTAACGCACGTTTGCACACTAGGGGGCGTTGTTGATTACGTCAGACTCGCTACATGTTCTGGCAGATCTACGTACAAAACTCTGAGGCTCAGCTTATCCAATCAAATCATTTGGTTTGTTTTTGCTTCAGCGAATGACACGTGTGTGTGTCATGTGTAATAATAATAATAATAAATAATCACCAAATGACTTAAAAACTGACGTTCCAGTTCATTTTGAGCGAACAAATAAAAGTTTGTGCAAGATCACGTCACTTGAAAGGTTGCAGTGTAAAATGTCTATGTAGACAACTCTCTAATTCAAAATATTTCAAAGCGCACCGGAAAATTATATCATCTTACTTTTGTATTTATAAACATGTTAAGATCTGTATCTTTATTAAAATTATTACTGTGTTTTCTTCCAAACTACGGACCATTCTTGAGACCGGGTAACACCGTCTCAGAACCACTGGCTGTTTCCACCAGTTCCTTGGAACGTCTGTGTTTAAGGAAAGAATAAAAAGCTTACATTTGTTTGCCGGGATTTAGTGATGCTTTGTCTACGACGTGGTCAAGATCTGTCCGGATGAAGTCCAACTCTCCATTGTCACCAAACGCCCCCCATTCTGTGTTGATGATCACCTACAACGGACACTTTACACTCACGAACTTGCCACAAAATATTGGCTACTGCCCCCTCCCCCTGTACTGGGTACTGCCCCTCCCTTGTACTGACTACTGCCCCCTCCCATTGTACTGACTACTGCCCCCTCCCATTGTACTGACTACTGCCCCCTCCCATTGTACTGACTACTGCCCCTCCCCTTGTACTGTCTACTGCCCCCTCCACCTGTACTGGCTACTGCCCCCTCCCCTTGTACTGTCTACTGCCCCCTCCACCTGTACTGTCTACTGCCCCCTCCCCTTGTACTGTCTACTGCCCCCTCCACCTGTACTGTCTACTGCCCCCTCCCCTTGTACTGGCTACTGCCCCCTCCCCTTGTACTGATCTACTGCCCCCTCCACCTGTACTGTCTACTGCCACCTCCCATTGTACTGACTACTGCCCCCTCCCCTTGTACTGTCTACTGCCCCCTCCCCTTGTACTGTCTACTGCCCCCTCCCCTTGTACCTGTCTACTGCCCCCTCCCCTTGTACTGTCTACTGCCCCCTCCCCTTGTACTGTCTACTGCCCCCTCCCCTTGTACTGTCTACTGCCCCCTCCACCTGTACTGTCTACTGCCCCCTCCCCTTGTACTGACTTCCCTGTCTGCCCCCCTCCCCTTGTACTGTCTACTGCCCCCTCCCCTTGTACTGACTACTGCCCCCTCCCCTTGTACTGTCTACTGCCCCCTCCCCTTGTACTGTCTACTGCCCCCTCCACCTGTACTGTCTACTGCCCCCTCCCCTTGTACTGACTTCTGCCCCCTCCCCTTGTACTGTCTACTGCCCCCTCCCCTTGTACTGTCTACTGCCCCCTCCCCTTGTACTGTCTACTGCCCCCTCCCCTTGTACTGTCTACTGCCCCCTCCCCTTGTACTGTCTACTGCCCCTCCCCTTGTACTGACTACTGCCCCCTCCACCTGTACTGTCTACTGCCCCCTCCCCTTGTACTGACTTCTGCCACCTCCACCTGTACTGTCTACTGCCCCCTCCACCTGTACTGTCTACTGCCCCTCCACCTGTACTGTCTACTGCCACCTCCACCTGTACTGTCTACTGCCCCCTCCCCTTGTACTGACTTCTGCCACCTCCACCTGTACTGTCTACTGCCCCCTCCTCTTGTACTGTCTACTGCCCCCTCCCCTTGTACTGACTTCTGCCCCCTCCTCTTGTACTGTCTACTGCCCCCTCCCCTTGTACTGACTTCTGCCACCTCCACCTGTACTGTCTACTGCCCCCTCCTCTTGTACTGTCTACTGCCCCCTCCCCTTGTACTGACTTCTGCCACCTCCACCTGTACTGTCTACTGCCCCCTCCTCTTGTACTGTCTACTGCCCCCTCCCCTTGTACTGACTTCTGCCCCCTCCTCTTGTACTGTCTACTGCCCCCTCCCCTTGTACTGTCTACTGCCCCCTCCCCTTGTACTGACTACTGCCCCCTCCACCTGTACTGTCTACTGCCCCCTCCCCTTGTACTGTCTACTGCCCCCTCCCCTTGTACTGACTTCTGCCCCCTCCACTTGTACTGTCTACTGCCCCCTCCACCTGTACTGTCTACTGCCACCTCCACCTGTACTGTCTACTGCCCCCTCCCCTTGTACTGTCTACTGCCCCTCCCCTTTTACTGTCTACTGCCACCCCCCACCTGTACTGTCTACTGCCCCTCCACCTGTACTGTCTACTGCCCCCTCCCCTTGTACTGTCTACTGCCCCCTCCCCTTGTACTGTCTACTGCCCCCTCCACCTGTACTGTCTACTGCCCCTCCACCTGTACTGTCTACTGCCCCCTCCACCTGTACTGTCTACTGCCCCCTCCCCTTGTACTGTCTACTGCCCCCTCCCCTTGTACTGACTTCTGCCACCTCCACCTGTACTGTCTACTGCCCCCTCCCCTTGTACTGTCTACTGCCCCCTCCCCTTGTACTGTCTACTGCCCCCTCCACCTGTACTGTCTACTGCCCCCTCCACCTGTACTGTCTACTGCCCCCTCCCCTTGTACTGTCTACTGCCCCCTCCCCTTGTACTGTCTACTGCCCCCTCCCCTTGTACTGTCTACTGCCCCCTCCACCTGTACTGTCTACTGCCCCTCCCCTTGTACTGTCTACTGCCCCCTCCCCTTGTACTGTCTACTGCCCCCTCCACCTGTACTGTCTACTGCCCCCTCCCCTGTACTGTCTACTGCCCCCTCCCCTTGTACTGTCTACTGCCCCCTCCCCTTGTACTGTCTACTGCCCCCTCCACCTGTACTGTCTACTGCCCCCTCCACCTGTACTGTCTACTGCCCCCTCCCCTTGTACTGTCTACTGCCCCCTCCCCTTGTACTGTCTACTGCCCCCTCCACCTGTACTGTCTACTGCCCCCTCCCCTTGTACTGCTACTGCCCCCTCCACCTGTACTGTCTACTGCCCCCTTCCCTTGTAATAGCTACTGCCCCCTCCCCTTGTAATGGCTACTGCCCCCTCCCCCTGTAATGGCTACTGCCCCCTCCCCTTGTAATGGCTACTGCCCCCTCCACCTGTAATGGCTACTGCCCCCTCCCCTTGTAATGGCTACTGCCCCCTCCCCTTGTAATGGCTACTGCCCCCCTCCACCTGTACTGGCTGTCAATCAATTCAGAATTCCAATCTTAAAGTAGCAATGTTTCTTTTTCATATTTGATGTTCTGAACATTGGAATAATTAAATTACAGGTATAAATTGAATTGTATTTGATAAGTCCGAGAGACATTGTTCACAATTTATATCCATCCAAAAAGTTTACATAAAACAAAAAAATTATAAAGACAATCAGTCCAGAGGGCTGAGCTAGCCACATGTTCCAGGAGTTTTATGGCAACTGATCCAACAGTGAATTCTAAGTGATTCAACAAACTTCCTGCTAATAATTGCCATGCGTGGCTTAGGATGATGATTCCGGGTAACGGAACAAATATGTGTACTTTAACTCCATCACTATTATTATCATTTATATGTGGCAACTACAGCTATCGTCTGTGGTAAGGGTCAAGTTTTGATTTCTCATAAATTATGTAACAGCTTCATGTCCGCTTTAACGTGGAGTGCGATATTTGTTAAGCACAATGTGCAGGCAGAATTTGTTTTTGTTATCTCAGATAGACATTTTTGATGGGAAATATAATATCTATATATATATATATATATATATATATATATATATATATATATATATATAATAGATAGATAGAATTACTGAACCCTCCCTGAACCAAAGATGAATTAATTTATCACTGCACAGGTAAAACAGCATTTCGTAAGTTGTGGAGTGTTAGTATAGTCAGTATTTTATGACACATCCATAAAAGCAGTGAGCAATGTAATGAAACAGGGAAAACATTATCATTACAACTGTAAAACTTACAGTTTGTAAAGTTTGTTAGGAGGATAAGACACGACAATCAAAAGCAAAATATTTCAGCTGTAGCAATCCAACTGACAAGGAAAATTACAGAAAAGAGAATTACACATTGTTAGTTCAATGTTTTACTTCTTCCAGTAAACTACAAGTTTTAATTTTGCAATTTAGTAAAATTTTACTTTTTATCAGAAAATTTCTGAATATAGTGACAGCTTGTAAATCTAATAGGTGAAATGAGATCAATTTGACACTGCAAACTGCCCTTATGAAAGCCGTAAAACACTGAGTAAAGCCATAAAACTTAAGTGAATTAGTAACAAATTTATCCACACTCAAACCATAACTCTACCTACAATTTTTTTCAATTACATTGATTAATAATCTGCACAAATCTTACATCAAACCCCATACCCATATAATTTCACATAGCTACAGGTGACACATTAATTTCTATTGAACGACCACAGAATGAAACATTTAATACACCACACAGACACAATAAACATCACTGCATCATGCATTATCGTCCTTCGAGTTAGTGTTAAATGAGGACTTGTGTTTGTGTTAAACAAAAACTAGTGTTTGCATTAAACAAAGACTACCGTTTGTATTAAACAAGGACTGGTGTTTCTATTAAACAAAGTGGAGTATTTGTATTAAACAAAGATTACTGTTTGTATTAAACAAAGACTAGTGTTTCTATTAAACAAAGACTACTGTACTGTTTGTATTAAATAAGGACTAGTGTTTATATTAATAAGGACTAGTGTTTATAGTAATATGGATTAGTGTTTATATGAAACAAAGACTACCCTGGAGGTAGTATTTGTATTAAATAAGGACTAGTGTTTGTATGAAACAAAGACTAGTGTTTATATTAAGCATACTGTTGTTTGTATTAAACAAAGACTAATGTTCGTATTAAACAAAGATTAGTGCTTGTAAACAAGGACTAGTATCATAACAATGCCTAGAGTCTATATTAAACGAGGACTAGTATATGTATTAAATCACGACTAGTGTCCACATTAAACAATGACCACTGGGCAGTGTTGTACTGGACAGTCAACTATCCTGCGTCCCACCAACCTTTCTGCTGATAGCATCGCTATGTTGCACGTTTTCTGATTGTTCGACCTGTGGTACCAATAGCCTTGCCGATTTAATTCACACGTAAGCACAAGAAAAAACACAGTTCTACTTTGTCTACTACACTTAGACAGAATTTTACGTATTTTACGCATTTTACGTATTAATTACAACACTGAACCTGTGCAACTGCATAGTAACATGGAAAGCCATGCAAGAAATCACTTCAGTGCTGGCAAATGTAATATTTGTTATCTATAAAGCACTTCCGTTGAGACATAATGATGCATTAGCACAACTATTAAGCAGTTCCATTTGTACACTACAAAGTATGAGTTTGCAGAATATACAAAGCACCCAAACAATGTGTTAGTAAAAATAAAATTTAAACAGTTACTCAGACAAAGCTCAAGGAACTTACACAAGGATCCTGAATTAGCAAATTATTTTTACATAAACCACATTTAGATTAGGAAAATGGAAAGGCATTTGCACAATGATAAGCAAAAGCATAAAACAAGTGCACTAACTCTTGGCTGAAACTACATACACTGCAATATCTGCATCGTCAACAGCTTCCAGTGTTTACATCCGTTGGGCCCCAAGCTCAGAGGCAAATATATATGTATGTACGTAAACATTTTATAAGGTGCTAGCACTGAGATAGTTGGCGAGAACCACAGAGAATATTACACCAGGATTTGCTAAATGACAGAAGTATCGCCACCCCTGACAAAACACTGAAACACTTTATAAAAGACAACAATACTCGCATCTATAAAGTACTCACAGTGCACTGACATTTTAAATTTCCACACAAGATGGATTTTTAGCTATAAAGAACTCACGCAAATGTACTTTCACATAAAAAAATACACCAACAAACAAGAAAATCCTTGCACCTGTCCAGAACTTACACCTACAAAGTCCACACACCTATTAAACACCGACACCTAAAAACTGCCCACATCTACCAAATGCTCACGCCCAGAAAGCAGACACACCTAAAAGTACTTCTGCCCATGAAATTATCAGTATTCATGCATCTGACACGAAATGAAAAACTACAAAAACTAACATCAAAATTGACCGAAGCTAAAACACAACACAAAAAAACCCTGTTAATTAGTAAATGGTTTAACCTCTCAAGAAACTTTTTTGTGTGAAAGAAGGTAAAACATTTACTAATTAACAATGAACCAAGAAACCGGATGATTACATTCGAATAAAACAAAAATGGCTTGCGCCAAGAGTCTAACGGAGAATGCTAATTTTAATCATTTACATCAATAGTTTGAAAAATTCAAACGAAAAACCTCTCAGGGTAGAGTGAGAAATTAAACATTTAAGATTGCAGCAAGATCTATACTATGCAATAAAGCATTCATACTCAAAGAAGCGGTACTAAATGTTAGTGAAAGCGTGCATCAAAACGGCCCCTTCTTGCGCAACGCTAGGATTACACGTGCGAGTTATATTTAGATTATAAAATTATGTATTTATACAGCAAGCTGCCCCCTGGCGGGCCGGCAAACTGTTGTTATCAGGACGTTAGTGCAAAGAAGGAGTTTATCGAGACTGTGAGTAGTGGGCGATAATGCATCTACAGGTGACATCACAGGTACATCACTAGGGCGTATGTGAAGCGAGCGGCGAATCAGCTTTGTAGAAATCTCAAATAGTATTGTCAATGTACAGCTGTGTATAACAATACAGAAACCTTACTGGCACCACGGGCACCACTTGCGCCACAGAACTGTGACAAGGAGCAACGTTTCAGTCCCTGAACTCACAGACACTACTGAAAGTTGTTTCGACAAAGAACACATTCGGAATTCTTTTGTATACATTTTCTTTCACAAACACCAGCTGTTGCCGAATTTAACGAATTAGACTGTATTAGACCGATGCCTCCCACATGGTTGGTATGTACATGTAGTTCAATTATGCTTTTGGGCATCCTAACAAATTAAAAAACTATATCTTATATTTTCAAACACAAAAACAATTTATTTTAGGTTTTCGAACATGTTCAGTCGTTGACATCCAACTCTTGAAGGCAATTCTAAAAAAATTGTAAAAAATGCATTGCGGCTTTCTCCACTCAAATCCACCACTGCATTATATACCGAGACCGAAATAAAGTTTTGAATTATATCAAAAATGAGATAGATATAAAACTATTTCCAAGTCTGATTCGCCGTGTCCCTCGCGCATACATATACACATAACAGGATCTTAAATATAATCTTACCTAGTCTAGCACACACAAACACGACTCCCTATGTATGATGTGATATCTAAGTAATTCTTAAATATACTTAAAGCAGCAAAGTCTTGATAATTTTACCGTAAAACTACATTATCTCGATCTATTCAAATGTCCCGACCGTCACATCTGATCGTATTTTGTTTAAAGTCATTGTCTCGGAAGTAATGAGTTTGAATTGCAAAATGATGGAATGCAATTGTCATGGTTTTAGCGATACGAGGACCGATCTGGTCATCCCTAACTGCAAGGTGACTGCATTAAAGAGGTGACAATTTTACGATTGACACTACCAAGACTTTGCATCTTTAAGACGACAGCAAACATTATTATATACAAACCACGCCCATGCTGTCAAATCATGCCACCAATCCCGTGCAAAAAGCGCGCACGCGTGCAAAACGTAAAATGCAAAATAAAAAAGCGGTGACAACATCGACAACCAGATGGATCACAGAATCGTTGCCAGGCAACTCGATTCAACTGACCCGCTTCGGCTCGTCAAAGTCTCCGTCCCAAGTCAATACCTTGTCCAGATGCTCCATGTAACACGCATTAGTCCCAGTACCTGCAACAACGTTCCACATGACACGCATTAGTCCCAGTACCTGCAACAACGTTCCACATGACACGCATTAGTCCCAGTACCTGCAACAACGTTCCACATAACACGCATTAGTCCCAGTACCTGCAACAACGTTCCACATAACACGCATTAGTCCCAGTACCTGCAACAACGTTCCACATGACACGCATTAGTCCCAGTACCTGCAACAACGTTCCACATAACACGCATTAGTCCCAGTACCTGCAACAACGTTCCACATGACACGCATTAGTCCCAGTACCTGCAACAACGTTCCACATAACACGCATTAGTCCCAGTACCTGCAACAACGTTCCACATGACACGCATTAGTCCCAGTACCTGCAACAACGTTCCACATGACACGCATTAGTCCCAGTACCTGCAACAACGTTCCACATAACACGCATTAGTCCCAGTACCTGCAACAACGTTCCACATAACACGCATTAGTCCCAGTACCTGCAACAACATTCCACATGACACGCATTAGTCCCAGTACCTGCAACAACGTTCCACATAACACACATTATAGTTCAAACTGAGAAAAACGCATTTAAAGATCGCGGTCATGTAAGCACATAATTTAGTAAGCTGTTATTCCAAATTTGTCTGTTTTGCTTCTATTTCTTTGCAATCGAAAAACACTCAAGTCACGTTCATTGTCAAAGATATACCATGCCAACTGTTTATTGTGATTATCAGTATTTTAGTAGGAGTAATGTTTCGTAGCGGCAATCTGATTGATTTTTCACCCTGTTTACAGACAGTGAATGCACACTACGCCTGCTCACTGCGTTGAAGCCAATGTGTGGACCACTATCCACCATGCCCCACATCGGACAACTTTTGATTACAGATAGGTCTCCGTGTTACACGCTGCTACTGGCTAAAGTTGACATCAGTGGCGAATTCCTCTACCAGATTCAGAAAGAGAGTGTTCTGGGCTTTCCCATACACCTGTAGTATCAAATATGTCTGCCATGCGTTCAGGGAAACCCCGAAGAATGAGACTCGAACAAGTGCGATTTATCGATTTTGTTTTACAAAATTCAGGCGTGAAATGTTATGTAGCCTTTCTAAACAGGTTATAAAAGATAGTAGCATAAATGAAAAATAAGCATTGCCAATTCATAGAAAAGATATTTAAGTATACTTTGGTAACAAAAAGTCCAAATCGTAAAATATCATCGTGCAATGTTTATACGGTGTTTTCTCAAAATAAAGTTTGCTGATATACGACTAATTTCGTTAGAACACATCACAAATAGTTCCACCTCATGTAACAACATTCCCTACAACACACATACTTCAAACAGTTGAATTACTAATTATTTAATAAAATCCATAAAACAATACAGTTCTGTTTGTTTGTTTGTTTGTTTGTTTGTTTGTTTATCTGTCTATCCACCTCATCTGTGAATTTCATATCGACGTTGCTCTTGCAAGTATGGGGCGGGAATTGTACATTTGGGGGTGGTCTGTAAACTTAGATTTTATTTAATTCACCCGGGATTTTGGAGGTTGCAATTTTGGAGGTTACAAATTTTAAATGGCGCTTATCTGCATCAGCTTCATGGGATTGTGGTCAGTGTCACTGGTCACTCACCCAATATGACTCCCACCATTGAGTTGTGGTCAAGGAAGGCACAGGACATGAGGCAGCCGACCGTGTCGTTGAGCAGGGCTGTACACTGGATGTTTATACTGCTCTGAAACACAAATGTCACAACTTATCAGAGCTGGCGATCAGTTTCATTGCCACGGTAAATCTGATCCAATCAATCAATGACATGCTGGAAAGTCGATTCAAGAGCGGAGATTATAAGAAGTCTGACCACTAGATGGCAGTGCTAGTGTGACACGTCACTTGAAGCGAAAATATTATCGAATTAGTTAAAGCCGTCCGCCTTAGCAGGGACAGAAAATCCAAACGTTCGATTAATCAATATCATTTGTCACAAAATATCTCATCCGCTGTCCGCATTCAGCAGGTGTCCCCTCGTCAGAGGGACGTCAACATGGCAAAAGAGAAAATGTCCCAACATGACAGAAAGCAGGGATCATTCATTGTTTGACAAGTAGAATACAACAAGGGCAGTGGCCACCAGTCGCCTCCTGCACTGGTCTTTACGCAGGGTAAACGTTTTACCCATCGAAAACTTTCCCGGTGAACAAGCGCTTGTGAAATCACACACGCGGAACATAGAAGCCTGGCCATCAAGCTTTTTCAATCCTCAAATTTTACCTGTCCACAGTTTCTGCCGTCGAAAACAAACTTTACCCGACCAACTGATGGGTGGATGGGTTGGTAGAAAAATCGATGATTACAGACTCTGTGAGGTGGCAGCACTGTTTAGCCCCTTATATTCGCCTGGGTTATTTATGCTCCACCAACATTGCCTCACAAAAATAAACAGAAATACAAATTTGCAGTTGTTTATGAAGCCGGACTTATGGCAGGATTAGTCTGGTTTATCCAGGCTCCATGAGATGGCAGCACTTTACACGGGTAACATTCAAAAGCCGGGTAAATAAGCGACCAGACTGTCTTCTCGGCAAAGTTACGCAGCCGAGCGACAGTCGGTTAAGCGAGACTAATGATGACACAACACAAGGTCACAGGTCACCCACCCCCCTCCGTGCAATGGCTTCATTCAGCAGCCGCACGACGTCCTCGTTCTCGACCCCGGGACACGTGAACCCCTTCGTCCACTTGACCAGGCGGGCCTTGGTGAGTCCCTCCTGCTTGCAGGGGAAGGAGAACGTGAACCCCAGGGAGAGGGTGTCCTGCATCAGGTTGTACTCCCTCTGGAACATCTCCAGGCACTCCGCGATGTAGTCAAATAACTGCAACAACAACACGCGGCGATGTAGTCAAATAACTGCAACAACAACACGCGGCGATGTAGTCAAACAACTGCAACAACAACACCCAGTGATGTAGTCAAATAACTGCAACAAAAACACCCGGTGATGTAGTCAAATAACTGCAACAACAACACCCGGTGATGTAGTCAAACAACTGCAACAACAACACCCGGTGATGTAGACAAATAACTGCAACAACAACATGCGGCGATGTTGACAAATAACTGCAACAACAACACCCGGTGATGTAGTCAAACAACTGCAACAACAACATGCGGCGATGTAGTCAAATAACTGCAACAACACACAGCGATGTAGTCAAATAACTGCAACAACAACACCCGGTGATGTAGTCAAACAACTGCAACAACAACACCCGGTGATGTAGTCAAATAACTGCAACAACAACACCCGGTGATGTAGTCAAACAACTGCAACAACAACACGCGGTGATGTAGTCAAACAACTGCAACAACAACACGCGGTGATGTAGTCAAACAACTGCAACAACAACACGCGGTGATGTAGTCAAACAACTGCAACAACAACACGCGGTGATGTAGTCAAACAACTGCAACAACAACACGCGGTGATGTAGTCAAACAACTGCAACAACAACACCGGTGATGTAGTCAAACAACTGCAACAACAACACCGGTGATGTAGTCAAACAACTGCAACAACAACACGCAGCGATGTAGTCAAACAACTGCAACAACAACACGCGGTGATGTAGACAAACAACTGCAACAACAACACCCGGTGATGTAGACAAACAACTGCAACAACAACACCCGGTGATGTAGTCAAACAACTGCAACAACAACACCAGGTGATGTAGTCAAACAACTGCAACAACAACACCCGGTGATGTAGTCAAATAACTGCAACAACAACACCCGGTGATGTAGTCAAACAACTGCAACAACAACACCCGGTGATGTAGTCAAATAACTGCAACAACAACATGCGGCGATGTAGTCAAACAACTGCAACAACAACACCCGGTGATGTAGTCAAACTGCAACAACAACAACACCCGGTGATGTAGTCAAATAACTGAAACAACAACACGCAGTGATGTAGTCAAATAACTGCAACAACAACACCCGGTGATGTAGTCAAACAACTGCAACAACAACACGCAGTGATGTAGTCAAATAACTGCAACAACAACACCCGGTGATGTAGTCAAACAACTGCAACAACAACACGCAGTGATGTAGTCAAATAACTGCAACAACAACACCCGTGATGTAGTCAAATAACTGCAACAACAACACACAGCGATGTAGTCAAATAACTGCAACAACAACACACAGTGATGTAGTCAAATAACTGCAACAACAACACCCGGTGACGTAGTCAAACAACTGCAACAACAACATGCGGCGATGTAGTCAAATAACTGCAGGCAACAACAACACACGGTGATGCAGTCAAATAACCACAACAACAACACCAAGTGATGTAGTTAAATAATTGCAGCAACAACACCCAGCGATGTAGTCAGATAACTGTGACAATGACACTACACAAACAACACGATAGTCTGTGATTTGGGCCAATGCCAGGAGGAAAACAACAGCTGAATGTGTCACACTTTGAAATGACCAAAGGCGCAGACAGACAGTGACACAACTTCAATCACCACAGGTGTAATAAGTCACCATGTCGTTACCATGACAACCAAACGCACCATCTTTCAATGTTTATATTTGTGTTCGCTGCAAAAATCCTAATATAGGTGTTTTAGTGATTTTTTTAGATTTCTGGACCCTAACCTTCCCAACTGTCCCCCCCCTTCCCCGGCCTTCAGGGCTTGCCACCTACCAATGTCCCCTCGCCATGCATGAGCTCCTGGGAGATGGGGAAGATCTTGTTCTTCATCTCCACGTCGATTCCTTTCAGTGTGATGAGCAGTACACGGAAATTTGTGCCCCCAAGGTCAAGGGCGAGAAAGTGACCTCGTTCTGAAAGCGACAGTTATTACATTACGTCTGTAGCAGTTGTGACAAATAAAATTGACACATTATTAAGCAAACACTGGACCTTTGTAAGTGTATCTTTGGCCAGGGGCCGAGGTCTCTTTTTACGTTCAGTTGCCTCGTTGAGCATTTTGCCACTGGTAGAGACAGTGCACCAGTCGTCAATGCAATTAGTCATTTCAAATTGATCGGTTGATCTGACTGGCTGGTCATTCTCCGGGTGGTGCCCCCTAATGCTCACACGATGCATGCAATGTTGTCACTGATGAGGAACAAGAAACATTATATGTTATAATAATTTATTATAATATCATCTCTGTACATGTTTACCCTGCGCTGTGTGCGTTCATGCATGAACACGTGTGACTACCCGGACTGTGTGCATTCATGCATGAACACGTGTGACTACCTGGACTGTGTGCATTCATGCATGAACACGTGTGACTACCTGGACTGTGTGCAGTCATGCATGAACACGTGTGACTACCTGGACTGTGTGCATTCATGCATGAACACGTGTGACTACCTGGACTGTGTGCATTCATGCATGAACACGTGTGACTACCTGGACTGTGTGCATTCATGCATGAACACGTGTGACTACCTGGACTGTGTGCAGTCATGCATGAACACCTGTGACTACCTGCACATGCTGGACTGGTAAAGATTAGGATTCAGATTAAGTCCCGTTTCTGAGATGTCCTACCTGACCCGTCCGGAAGCCCTCGGACATATGTCGGATACATCTTGACCGATGCCTGACTATTGGTGGCCGGAGAGAGACCCTTGTTGCACTCATTGTCCAGCAATCGGCAGATCTTCTTGTAAGTAGCGACATCAAGAATATACTGCTTCAGAATGGCCTCAATCTACAAGAAACGGCAATGGAATCGGTGAACGGACAACCTAACAGTAACAATCACTAGGTGGCGCTACATAATTGTGTGTCGATTTCTGCCAGAGATCGGGGGATTCTGCAAGAGATTACATCTATCTGTGTTTGGGAGTCTGCAGACAGATTTGTAAGTCTGTACATATATCAGCAGCAAACAGCCCACCAGGTGGAGACACTTGTCAACTTATGCATCTATAAAGCCACCAGGTGGCACCACTATCATATCAACTTTCTGATGGAGCAATGTTGAGTAATCTATGGCATTTTCTCATGTATTTTTATCCGTTACTGTTGAAAACTGGGAGATTGTCACTGAACACATCAAGGATTATGCCTATTGTTTTTGATAACAGGGATGATTACTGCGGGAAACTGTGAAAATCAGTATGAGAAACTGGCAGAGGATTATTGTTGAGACTAGGAGGACCATTGTTGAGACTAGGAAGATCATTGTTGAGACTAGGAGGATCATTGTTGAGACTAGGAGGATCATTGTTGAGACTAGGAGGATCATTGTTGAGACTAGGAGGATCATTGTTTAGACTAGGAGGATCATTGTTGAGACTAGGAGGATCATTGTTGAGACTAGGAGGATCATTGTTGTGACTAGGAGGATCATTGTTGAGACTAGGAGGATCATTGTTGAGACTAGGAGGATCATTGTTGTGACTATGAGGATCATTGTTGAGACTAGGAGGATCATTGTTGAGACTAGGAGGATCATTGTTGTGACTAGGAGGATCACTGTTGAGACTAGGAGGATCATTGTTGTGACTAGGAGGATCATTGTTGAGACTAGGAGGATCACTGTTGAGACTAGGAGGATCATTGTTGTGACTAGGATGATCATTGTTGAGACTAGGAGGATCATTGTTGAGACTAGGAGGATCATTGTTGTGACTAGGAGGATCACTGTTGAGACTAGGAGGATCATTGTTGAGACTAGGAGGATCATTGTTGTGACTAGGAGGATCACTGTTGAGACTAGGAGGATCATTGTTGAGACTAGGAGGATCATTGTTGTGACTAGGAGGATCATTGTTGAGACTAGGAGGATCATTGTTGTGACTAGGAGGATCATTGTTGAGCCTAGGAGGATCATTGTTGAGACTAGGAGGATCATTGTTGAGACTAGGAGGATCATTGTTGAGACTAGGAGGATTGTGGGAGAAAGTGAGAGAGGATCATTGTTGAGACTAGGAGGATTGTGGGAGAAACTGGGAGAGGATCATTGTTGAGACTAGGATGGTTGTGGGGGGAACTGAGAGGATCGCTGTATAATAAGTTATATAACATGAAACCACTGTTAAGGACTGGCAGTTTCATTCACTGTTAAAACGGGAGTGGAATATATCTACTGATCTATGAAAGCAGCCACGAAATTGGTACAAGATCAGTGATTGGCACTAATTTTATTACATGGATCATTGTGTAAACGTGGAGAAAATCAGGGTGAAAATCACTACTTTTGTGAGTCTCTGAAACTTGGTGTCGCCGTCTGTCTGCTCCAGTTAGCAAGAGTTATATATTGCGGTTGTCACACAGTGTCATATCCTGACTCCATTGACACTTTGAAAGGAATCACATGTTCACCCACATCTGGGTCACACTGACAGAATAATGCCTGTCACTGTGCTGTCAAACGTCAGACTGTTCTAATGAAATCAGACTCATTCGTCAACTAGAGTGCATAGCATAACAAGACTTAATTGACACTGATAGATAGTTTTATGCAGAGACCCGTCCACCCGTCATTTGGATGAGTAAAAAATGGAGCAAAAGTCTTCCCAAACCATAGATATGTCAGTTTTGTCTTAATGTGAGTGTAAATGCTGTTACATGTGTGTTTGTAGTCCATTTCAGGTCATCAGACACATTTAAAGTTTGTAAACTGGCTTAACAGTTGACATCCATGTCCACCAAAACATGTGTGACTGGCACAAATTTGGTCCTGCATAACGCCCTGTGGTTGACAGAAAAGACAGATTGGCATGCCGCAACCGAAACAACTAGAAACCACAGAAGTCAGATTCATCTTTTAGAATTACCACACTTCTGATAACCATAGCAAATGTTGAAAGCTACAACACTGACTGACACCAAAACTTTCAAATGCAACATCTGTGTTTCTTTGGCTAAACATATCGACCATAACATAGGACTGATGACTATGTCAATATAAGTCACAAGACATAGTCAATAACGACATAATGAGTCAATATAAATATCAAATGCAAGTATTTAGGCTGCTTCTTATGGCCAACTGTACAACTCAGGCTTAGTGCAACTGTCTAGACACAGGGTGTCATTAGGTCACCCTCTATTCAGCACTCAGCAGGGACATGGCTCATGTAAATCACTCTAGATAAGCCGCCTGTAACCGTGGCCTCATATATTGCTACCAAGACCAGGTTTTCAGCTTAGTTTACATAACAGATTTCTTGACTTAATTGGAGTGTGCTCACTGGACGGACGAGAAAGACCCAAGCAACAACATTTGTGTCAGTTGAATATATCCTCCTTTAATGAGTTTTCGCAGTCTGCAGATTGTGGAGGTTAATGTTTTCATTTTGGCAGTCCTGCCAATTTGTGTTCATTTTGGCAGTCATGTCAACATGTGCTTATTTTGACAATTCTGTCAAATTGTGCTGACTGGTGTGTCAACATGTGCCGACACTGAGACCTGTGACACCTGTCATCTAATGCTGACACTGGCTGTCAACCAACTTGTCAGTTTGTCTGACTTCTGTCAGTTTTAAGTCTAACATGTTACTGTATTTTTTCTGATTTAACAACGTACTATGTGTGACATTTTGAAATGACAATCCACTAGTGCACTGGATTTTAGCTATATATAGCTGTCAACGTGAACACTGCATGTACACAAAGACAGACATTCCTGAACAGACAATGTCACAGTGTGTCAGTGTCACCAACATGTCAGCCTGTCTCTCGATCGACACCTGGTTGTGGCAAACATTGTAATCCCCTCTAACATTCAGTGTAAAAATCCCGCAATCCATTCGCGGCGTGAGAACCTACCTTCTCTGTGTTAGACATGATGACACCAGCGCTGTAGATAGCCAACTAAACATAAACGTCCGGGTCGCTGGATATATAAGGTGACCTGACCCCAGCCCCGTCACAGGTCACTGGCTCCCACAGCGCTCAAGAACATAAATACCAAAAAATAGCCCTGACTGGGGGCAGATCCTTGACTGTAGACACTGCACCAAGGCACATTCCGTTATTTAATCCCTACAACTATACCCTGTTGCAAAACACCTGTCAGTGTGACTGATTCACCTTCAGTTGCATAATATGGTAGTTTAGAAGAAAATACGCATGATATTACACAATAGGATCACGTTTCTATAACTTATAATGGCTACAGTTTATCTTTTGTCAGTTGGAAGTACCCAATACCCGACAAGTAATATTACCAAATAAGTTATGAGATGTTAGTTTGATACTTGAGCGAGCATTGTTGACACTGTCCCCATGCCATGACCATACAGTGTGACAAACATTCCTTAGGTCCAGGACAGTAGGCCAATAAAACTTGACCTGGAATAGGGTTACCACTGTGGTCATCTCTCATAAGGGGGGGGTGGGCAAAGTATGTCAGGGGCAATTCCAAACCGTAGGGGTGATTCCAAAACATCTCGTTTTTTCAAAATGAAATCTCCACCCAACAAATGCCAAAAGCTGAAGATGATTTTATACGGAAATATGGGTTACTTGTGGTGGACGACGGAAATGCAAAAAGTTTGTTTAGGGGTCATTCGTAAGTGACCCCCTACCCAACCAGTGTATCAATAAACATTTTGAATACGTACCAACAATAGCAAGTTGGCTACTACAGTTTTTAAAGAATACGGAAGCCTCCGACCCCCCGAACCCAAACATACGGCTTGTATGCTTCGGAAAAAGTTGACAATTATGAACGACCCCTTATGATTCCTGCCAGCCATCCTGTTTAATTCTGACATCCTCTTCCCTAGCTGTACTCTCATCACAGCCGTGTCCTGGTTCTGCTCTTCCAAGAAGACATTGCACAAGTCTCGTCACTTTGACAGCCTAATCTAGAGGTGACAGTCTAAATAACTGTCTCATCACGGCCTCGTTTTTACATAACATCTAAAGAGGGAGTCTGAGTCAATCCGTTCTAAACTGCACATGGATCCGCCCTTCCCTGGATTTAGTAAAACAATTATGTTTATGTCATCCTATATTTACCTACCTGTTTGTTTTGACTTTTGTTTTACAGTCTAAACCAGCTTAATTGTTTTTTTAAATTACTGAAAAAAATTAAAAACACCCTTTCCACATAAAGGTTTTTCTATCTGCCTGATTATCTCAGGCTCTGACTGATAATTCATGCATATTCATCCGTCCGTCCGTCCGTCCGTCCGTCCGTCCGTCCGTCCGTCCGTCCGTCCGTCCGTCCGTCCGTCCGTCCGTCCGTCCGTCGTACATTTTTCTGTTAATTAATTAAGACCTGGCGTAGCTGCCAAGCAAATGAACATTTTGTGATCATAATAATTTTTATTATTTATGCTATACTGAGAGTATGACTCTACAAATTACAATGCATATTTGTCATAGTCATGTAACAAAATAGTAAGATTCTGACCAGAGCTTTACGCAGGATACAACTGTGTGCTCAGTCACACATTTTCCCGGTGGACACTAACCACATGGTTGTTAACTCTTAGACACCTACAAGCCAGTCAAGATGTGTTTTATTACCTGAAATAAACCATGAACACACGTGGTACCCATTTTCCAGGCGTAACTGACTATATCTGTGACTTTGGAAGACATTTTGCACCCTCATTTTGTTATCCTGTCCACTGATATTTCTACCCATCCACAACAGGTTTTACCTGTCTAAATGACGGGTGGACGGGTCTAGATATAATGCTACGATGCTAACATAAACAGGTAAAATAATCTAGACACTTATAATTAATAACAGTGCCCAAATTATCTACCTTAGACAATCATACATGGTTGAGACACCTGGACTGAATCCATCTAAGGTCACCATAGACGGGACTGTTATTGATAACTTCCATTTAAATAAGACAACAGACCACACGTGTCTCTGATCAGACTCCTACATGAGTGAACACCTGCTGCATTCCCAGAAACCACCCACTTCTGGTTGCCATAGCAACATCAGGTATTTGCCTTGATCAAGAGCGAATGAGCACACGAGGCAGCCAGGTGGATTAAGCACCAGTGAGACTTGATTAACAACTTGTTTACACTCTGAGTGTGACTGAGTTAACACCAGGGGATTATGGTATTACTCCAGCTGACTGAAAAGGTTGTCAATTGATAGTGATCAAAACACGAGCACAAGCTCAGGTGTGCATCTTAGTTACCAGATACAACGTCGCAGTCCCAGATACAAAGTTGGATTGCGTTACAAAGCATAAACGCTATTAATCTATTCCAACATCCTGACAGATTCAAATGTAGGTTTTATGTTAATAAACTATATTTTCTCATCAGATGACCATCCAGCAGCTCAGTCGATATTTATAATTGCCTGATTAATTATTAAACAAGTTTATGTATAACAGTCAATTTAGAAGCAGAAGCTGAAAAAAAAACATTCTGGCCTGTCAATGACACCAAAATTAACTATAAATAAAATAACAATGTTTTAAAACTTATTTTGTAAATTATTTACCTTTCAGGAAACTTTTTTGTTTTCTCTGTATTTTTCAGCTGTTTCCACATAGCCTTGTTTGAAAGGTAAATAACTGACTAAAAATACGAATCAAGAAACTGTTTCACTACATTCAAAAACCTTTTAAAACACATTTTACAATCTCAACAGATTTCGTATCACTTAGACAATGTAACTGATTACAGACAGAAAAGGGGAAGGGTGTGAACAAAGATAACACCCCTCATCAAACACCTCAATTGGACTCCATCCAATATTCAGAGACTTCAACAATCGTCACACAAAAACAAGTCGCAATTTCTGCATCATCCCCGACACCACACAGTGTGAAGGTCACCGAGAGGATGGGACACTGGGACATGTCCCCACTGAGCAGCCAATCAACTTCCTGTGCTCAGACACACCCAGACTATGACGTCTGTCCCACATGTCACATGTCACTCAGGCGTCATAAAACATAACAGACTAGATAACTGATACCACCCGCTACAGTCCTTTCCGTAAACTCAGTCGACCCAAGAAACTTCCAAACTACTGCTCCTATTTAATATTTGACCTTTTCAGTTATTTTTTTCACCAATAAATGAAGCAATGCTATTTGTTTCATACATATTACAATTCGTTAATCAAAATCAACTCATGCGTACAGTTTGTGTAATGAAAACATGTAAAGATAATTATATTTAATTAAAAAGAATTTTTTTCATAAAAGAAGCAAATGTGAAGTTGGAAATTGTTTAGTATCCCATAATTTGTTTTTAATTGATAGAAATACAATGAAAATATTTATAGTTTATATATGATTAAAATAAATGTAATAATGTTGTAACCATTTGTAATATATTTGACTGAAAACCACTACACGCCATTAAAGAACATTCTAAGTTTCTTTCTAACTAACCTTGGCTAAGTTGGCTAACAACTTAACCATGTCACCCATGTCAAAACCATAGCTTTATGCAGAGACCCGTCCACCCGTCATTTGGATGGGTAGAAATATGGGTAGACGGGTAAAAAAAGGAGCAAAAAAAGGTCTTCCAAAACCATAGATATTGTCAGTTATGCCTCAAAAGTGAGTGTAAATGGTGTCACATGTGTGTCCATTTCAGGTCATCAGGCACATTTAAAGTTTGTAAACTGGCTTAACAGTTAACATCCATGTGTCTGCCAAAACATGTGTGACTGGCAATAATTTGGTCCTGCATAAAGCCCTGGTCAAAACTCACCGTAAACATCATGTATGACAATGTGACATGGTACAATATTTGGATCAACAACTTCATAAAATTGTACTACACTTTAAACCTTTCGGAAGAGACACTAAAAGCCGGTGGTCCCTTCTGTCTGGTGTCTATGCCAGGGGAAGTAAAAGATCCCACACAGGGGGTAAATGTGTAACCTGTAGTGGACTCACAAATTCTACAGAAGAACAACTCCTGCGTTAGCCCAAGTTTGGGCTGTTTGGAGGTAATCACCTAAGAACAAACCGCATGAAGACAGTGTCACTGGAAATGGGCAATGCCATAAAATTGGACCTTGACCCTTCGCGTAAGAACATGGAACTTTCCACTGAATGACAGAGACAAACATGTCACAACACATCACTGGAAATCACCATGTCCAGTGCAGTGGTCAATGGGTGAAGTCAAAATTTATCACCCATAAAAACTAGTAAACAATGCTAATTCGATCATAGAATAAACGTTGCAGGGGAATTTAGGGAAGCGGGGGGTCCTTGTGGGGAGGCGGGGTCCTTATGGGGAGGCGAGGGTCCTTGTGGGGGAGGCGGGGTCCTTATGGGGAGGTGGGGGTCCTTGTGGGGGAGGCGGGGTCCTTATGAGGAGGCGGGGGTCCTTGTGGGGGAGGCAGGGTCCATATGGGATGGTGGGGGTCCTTGTGGGGGAGGCGGGGTCCTTATGAGGAGGCGGGGGTCCTTGTGGGGGAGGCAGGGTCCATATGGGATGGTGGGGGTCCTTGTGCGGGAGGCGGGGTCCTTATGTGGAGGTGGGGGTCCTTGTGGGGAGGCGGGGTCCTTATGTGGAGGTGGGGGTCCTTGTGAGGAGGCGAGGTTCCTTGTGGGGGAGGGAGGGGTCCTTGTAGCAGTTGTGGGGGAGGTGGGGTCCTCGTTTATTTTGTCAAAATCTTTGTGAGCACTTTGTCTAAATGGAGTAAATATGACCTGGGATCTATTATATTTATATCTTGATAAAGTGGATTGATAACATGAGACAGTTGAAGCTTTCAGGAGATCATCATACCTTAGATGTCACATACTTTCTATCAACATAATCAACGAGCTCATAAGTGCGATTATACTCTTTAAAATCTAGTTCACTTTACTTTAAGTAATTGTAAACTGAAAACATAGCACCACGTCCCGTGACTGCGACACTTTTGCCACAGAAAGAACGTCTTCAGTACAATAACAGCTTGTACAATTCCGCCATTCTAAAACAGCTCCATTAATTACACAAATATCTTAGTTATGTTTAATGCGGGACACTGATCCATTAATTACATTTATGGCTAACGATAAATCTACTAATATGCTATTCTGCGTATAATTCACACATAAAAGAAACCACCAATCCCCACACTTGACAAACAAACCTGACAGGTTTTTCTTTCTCCCAGACATAATCAGAACTTACCACAAGAAACTGAACACAACTTTGCGGATGTGAACACAGGCTTGGCTGTACTACCAGGGTTGTTTATGAGGCTATAAAACATGAGACATAAAGGCCAGACAGTAAACACGTCTCAACTAGTCACCTATGTGTTCTTGTCAATCCTTGCTTGACATGGTAATGACCACAGGCACGATTACAGACAAGATAGCACTTGACATCTCGTACACACTTGTCAAGTTTGTCATATTGCATACCGTAACAATCTTAATGCACACTGAACGAAACATCTCTCAGTAAGGTTCTCCGTAAACTATCTAACCACAATGTATACACTCTTACATTATACATTTCTGAAAAAACCTTCCATTGCGTCTAGAAATCCACTGTTGAAGGCTGTTTACAAACACGGTGTGTGACTTGTAGATTGTAAACAGACGGACGTCACATACCTCAGCACTGATCCTTATGAAGCAGCTTTCAACCCCCATGTCTGGACGTGTCCGGTGTGATGTGATGTACACTGATCGGAATCGCAAAACCAATGCACTTAAACGATCAGCCAATCCTAAAAAAGTCCTGGACTAAGTCCAACGTTCTGCAGATCTGTCAGGTGACTTATCTCACTCGAATCCGCTTCCGTCTAGCACAAACTATGAATTGTTTACATGACGGCAAGCAGCACATGTTGACAGAAATGCTCTGGCCATCAAGCCATTCACTGATGAGCTCACCAAGATAAAGCTGGCGAAATCTGAATAGGAACTTTCTTGACCAATGGCGTTGCTTCAGCGGTGCTAAGTGACATATGCAAATTAGCATGACACAATGCTTGTTGTCCAGTGCAAATATTTAGTGCACCATTTCAGGGCACTAGGTACAAATGCACATACAGATTTTGTATAGAGGCTATAAATAGACACCTATGATGTAGGCCAAAGTATACGTTTTATAGCTGTCACTCACTGACACCAATTAGCACTGAGAGGAGCATGTAATATCATAATTATATGCAAATTAGGGTGAAGTTATTATTTGGAGTATTTATATACACACGCAAGCACGCACGCACGCACGCACGCACGCACGCACGCACCCACACACGCACACACACACGTAACTAACTAAAACTTTAAACAGAGAAATGTTCAGATTTCCAGTAGATTTCTTGGACTGCAAATCTACAAGTATTTGATTTTGGCTAAGAACAGTGGTGACCTCTGGAGGCTAGATACCACTGCAAAGTTTCCATCTGACTAAAGACCTACAATGTTTTCTTCACTGTATCCGTCTCTGACTAATATTTAGTAGTGTACCATTCTAATAGAGTGCTGTCCTTGATTCTGATTACTGCCATTAAAAGGCAAACTGAAGTTAGTTCAAGACTAGTTTTATCACATTTTACCACTGCGACATTTCTGTTGACAATGCACCTAAGTGGAGCTCCAGTAACTGTGGCCCGATTCCTCACTGAACATTGCGTAACCAGTGAATATTGCGTAAGCAGAACTAGTGCAGCAGATTGAAAGCCAATGAATCTGGTTTATCTAAACTGTCCATTATGTATATTAACTGTGTCAGGGATGTGAGATTAAACTGCGTGTTTGCTCTAGTTTGACAGATGACATGGGGTCACACTTTGCCATAGCTTTATGCAGAGACCCGTCCACCTGTCATTTGGACGGGTAAAAACCGTTGTGGACGGGTAGAAATATGGGTGACGGGTAAAAAAATGGAGCAAAAAAAGGTTCCACAACCATAGATGTTGTCAGTTATCCTCAAAAGTGAGTGTAAATGGTGTCACATGTGTGTTTTTAGTCCATTTCAGGTCATCAGACACATTTTTTATTTTGTCAACTGGCTTAACAGTTAACATCCATGTGTCCACCAAACATGTGTGACTGGCAATAATTTTGTCCTGCATAAAGCCATGCACTTTGCTACTAGTGCTGTTACATTGCAGACATGTTTTGCTGCTATATGTGATACTACTACGTATACATATTTTGCTATTTCATCACATGCTTTGCTATTCATTTTACAATTGTACACACTTTGTTACTATAACTATGTATGCACTTTACAATCATATACACTTTATTAATGTGCTGCTACTGTTAGCACTTTATAATTGTAACCCGTTGTTACTATGTAATCACTTGCTTCCTACAATTAACACACTTTGTTAGTATAAATATGCTATACTAACGTTGCTACTGCAGTCACAGTGTATATGTTTACACTTTGGTATTAGCATTACACAATTAGCTACTACATGTGCTTTGTTACAACACGTATTTTACAGTTTATGACAGAACAACGCAACAACTCGTGTAATAAATATAATAGAATTTATTATGGCAAAAATGGGACAGTCTGGCCAGATTTTTTTGGGGCCAGCTGTGACAGCCTGAGAACAGGATGCGAGACTGGGATGTTTGACTGCATGGTGGACTTGGTCCGGGCCAGCTACTTAACCAATCATGTGACTGCGGTCACATGACCAGAATCCCGGGTCTGCATACCTATGGGTGTCAAGCCATGCCAAAAAAAATGTGTTGACACAGATTATCCCAACCAAGTGTTAACACTGAATGCCTACTACATATGCTTTGTTACAACACGTATTTTACAGTTTGTTTTTACATATACACTTTGCTACATTGCGTATTTTGTAAGTAATGTGACTCTTGTAATACAAGGACACATGTCCCTGTGTGTCACCAGTGTTCTCATTGACATCATTCCGGGTACAGTTTGAACCTGTCATTTGTCTCTGGCAGAAGGGAGACTTCAGCAAGTGTCACTGACATCACCGTGACATCACTGTGACATCACTGTGGCATCACTGTGACATCACTGTGACATCACTGTGGCATCACTGTGACATCACTGTGACATCACTGTGGCATCACTGTGGCATCACTGTGACATCACTGTGGCATCACTGTGGCATCACTGTGACATCACTGTGACATCACTGTGGCATCACTGTGACATCACTGTGACATCACTGTGGCATCACTGTGGCATCACTGTGACATCACTGTGACATCACTGTGGCATCACTGTGACATCACTGTGGCATCACTGTGGCATCACTGTGGCATCACTGTGGCATCACTGTGACATCACTGTGACATCACTGTGACATCACTGTGACATCACTGTGACATCACTGTGACATCACTGTGACATCACTGTGGCATCACTGTGACATCACTGTGACATCACTGTGACATCACTGTGGCATCACTGTGGCATCACTGTGGCATCACTGTGGCATCACTGTGACATCACTGTGGCATCACTGTGGCATCACTGTGACATCACTGTGACATCACTGTGACATCACTGGCTAGGCATCACTGTGCATCACTGTATCGTGACATCACTGTGACATCACTGTGACATCACAGTGACATCACTGTGACATCACTGTGACATCACTGTGACATCACTGTGACATCACAGTGACATCACTGTGACATCACTGTGACATCACAGTGACATCACTGTGACATCACACGTGACATCACCGTGACATCACCGTGACATCACGTGACATCACCGTGACATCACCGTGACATCACGTGACATCACCGTGACATCACCGTGACATCACCGTGACATCACGTGACATCACCGTGACATCACGTGACATCACGTGACATCACCGTGACATCACCGGTGACATCACGTGACATCACCGTGACATCACGTGACATCACTGTGACATCACGTGACATCACGTGACATCACCGTGACATCACACGTGACATCACCGTGACATCACTGACATCACGTGACATACGTACATCACAGTGACATCACCGTGACATCACCGTGACATCACCGTGACATACACACGTGACATCACATGACATCACCGTGACATCACGTGACATAACGTGACATCACACGTGACATCACCGTGACATCACGTGACATCACGTGACATCACAGTGACATCACGTGACATCACGTGACATCACGCTGACATCACACGTGACATCACCGTGACATCACCGTGACATCACCGTGACATCACCGACATCACCGATACACCGTGACATCACCGTGACATCACCACATCACCGTGACATCACAGTGACATCACCGTGACATCACCGTGACATCACCGTGACATCACCGTGACATCACCGTGACATCACCGTGACATCACCGTGACATCACCGTGACATCACGTGACATCACCGTGACATCACCGTGACATCACCGTGACATCACCGTGACATCACAGTGACATCACTGTGACATCACCGTGACATCACGGACATCACTGTGACATCACAGTGACATCACCGTGACATCACCGTGACATCACAGTGACATCACAGTGACATCACGTGACATCACCGTGACATCACGTGACATCACAGTGACATCACCGTGACATCACCGTGACATCACCGTGACATCACCGTGACATCACCGTGACATCACCGTGACATCACCGTGACATCACAGTGACATCACCGTGACATCACCGTGACATCACAGTGACATCACGTGACATCACAGTGACATCACCGTGACATCACGTGACATCACCGTGACATCACGTGACATCACGTGACATCACCGTGACATCACCGTGACATCACCGTGACATCACCGTGACATCACCGTGATGTTGTTGCAAAGACATCATTCCACAGAACCCAGACAGTAAATTTAATTATTGCTGACTGAAAATGCATGTGTGTGTAATAAAAATGTTGGCAGTGACATGACGGGGGGAGGTCATGTAATCTTTGGTTTACAATATCACCTGACTGGCCTTGGCACTGCTGAAAGTACGTAACCCTTTACCCCAACCCAAGCAATGGGGTAAAACCGTATAGCAACATGGTTACAAAGGAGTTGAAAGGACAGCAACCTTCACCAGCCACAGTAGTTTTTATACGCCACAACTTGAAACTTTTCTGTCGTTTTATTTATTTTTAACCCTTTGTTGGATAACATGATAAATTTACAAAAGTTTTCCAGCACATTTCCTGTAAAAAATACATTTATTTTGATTGTCAGTACACAAATGTTGTGTTATCTGTACTGCAAAAGTCACAATTTATTTATTCTGTTTATCTGTATACAAATAATGTGTTTGACCAAAAACCATTTATGTTATACAGCTTAAGCAATGGTAACACAAATCTGCAGCTGTCCGGAATAAAAAAATTCCCTAATTTTGGCGGGAATATTTTCAAGGAAACACCGCACTCAAATATCCTAGCGATAATGTCATGTGTATGTCAAGGACCACAATGGAAATAAGTGCGTGCACTTTTTGTGTTATCCGAATATTTAAATGTACCTTGTATTTATATATTATGCATATGTGTACAATGTTTTACATTTTATATTAAATAAATCAATCAAAAAAAAAATGCGAAAGACCAACATTATAACTAACCACACTCGAAAGGCTTCCTAAACGAAAACCACCAAAAACAACACCTGCATATGTAGAAAGATATTAAATGACAAGAGGAACTGAAGATCTTAGGCTGGGTAGTTTCTGAAGGTTTTTGGACCTAAAAGTATTAAAATAATTTCTACACTTCAAGTGGAGGATGGCGAATGGTGGTAACGGATTCTTTCATAAAATATTTACATGTTGTTTTCTCCGTTGCTGCTGCTACGGCAACTGTTTCCATCAGTGCGGAAGACGATAACGGAAGGTTAACTTGCAGTTTCAACCTCCAGCTTAACACACTTGACTGGACAGAGCTGTTAAGTCAGTTAAGACATAAGGGGTGATCTCATATAAACAAAATTCTGCTTTCAAACCGTCATCCCATTACATGCGATTTTATTTCTACGATCCAATTTGTATCGACTCGCATTAACACATTTCACCCATTAGGTGGCGCCACTGTAGTGGTTTATATTTATTTATTTATGCAATGGCCCCTAAAGCTGCTCAAGATTATGAAAGAGTTTAACAGAACCTGACCTTTCTTTTGGGAGAAAACCTACATTTAGAGATCAATCTCTTATTCACCTAGTGGTCTTTTTGGTGTTAATTCACTTGCCGTGGAAGACCAAATGTGTCATGTGATCAAATGCGCGTCAAAGTTATATTCGTCTTTTTTGCCATCCTGAAGAGACGATCTTCCTATGAAACGAACAGATCACTGGATATTTATATCCAGAGATCTGTTCTGGATATTTATATCCAGAGACCTGTTAGTTTTGGACGGGTAAACCGCTTAGTGGATGATAATAAGGTGCTATATATTATTCCATCTGTGCACACTCAGACTGAAGTGTGCGCATGAGTACAGACAGATTTTGGACAGGACATTCTGGACAGGTAACTTCCATAACAAAAATATCTACATATATATGATATACACCAGTGTACCTAAAATTAGACAAAATCAATGTGTGTGTGTGTGTGTGTGTGTGTGTGTGTGTGTGTGTGTGTGTGTGTGTGTGTGTGTGTCGTGTGTGTGCATGTGTGTGCATGTGTGTGCATGTGTGTGTGTGCGTGCGTGTGTGTGTGTGTGTGTGTGTGCTTGTGTATGTGTGTGCGTGCGTGCGTGTGTGTGTTTGTGCGTGTGCGTTTGCGTGTGCGTGTGCGTGTGTGCATGTATATGTGTGAAAACAGTACCAAACACAAGCACACATTTAACCCTGGCTCTGGTAGACAATGTCGAATAAGTCACTAATTAAACACAACACAATTAACATCGTTGCTGTAAGTGTAAACACTGCAGGCACAAACCAAACCGACTCCCTAATGAAGGGAATCTTGTATTGATCCTTTCACAATTCACACAAACCCACATAGAGCTCCGCGGACGCAGGCAGGATTAACACAGGCCTCACATGTCCATTAATATTTGATTTCCTTTCTATAATATTACAGTTACTAATTAAACACAAACAAATGGAAAACGAAATTCATTTTAAAAAAGAGCCTTATGATCGAGCATGGTTCTCATTTGAGTAGCTTACAGAACCAGACTGAAGACCAGTTCCGCTGTTTGTAAACTAAGCTGAGCTTGCAGACTTGGCAATAACTGTGGTTTTGTTATTACGAACATGTGTTATTATCAGGACGGCCGACAGCTGTTGTCCACATTAAACTGGTTGGGAGTTGAATTATTTATTGGACAGTTGTTGTTTGCATAACATCTTCAAAATGAAGAACTTGCGAGTGCTAAACTAACACTTAAGTGTACAGTGTAGGTTTTTCTTCTTCAAATGGCCATGTTTATTTGTTGGCCATTCTGTCAAAGTTGTTTTGAGAATGAGTCGTCTACTCCATCAGTCAACAACAGGGTTTTTCTAATTCCCTGCTTGGAATCTTTTATTTCCCTGGCACAGATTGCATTTCTTCCAGACAAAAATAATAACCAGGTCTTGTCTTTGACAGGAAATTTGTGTAATTTGCTAGGCTTCCAGTCTACTTATCTCTGCGAGTCTATGTATGTACAAATCAATCTGAGAGTCCAAACTTTTTCAACAAATATAATGTGGCATTTAAAATTCAAAACCAAACCAATCAAAGTACGTGACAGCACCTGGAATCAGCAGGGTTGAAAAATATCCCGATTTCTTTTTATTTAAATTGGATTTGTTATAATTTAAATCTTTTTTTTAACTTGAGTTTCTTAATTGAAAACTTTCTTCTTATTAAACACAATATTTGGAAGCTTCACTGCATTCTGAAATGAAATACCTCGAACATACACTTGGCTTTACACCTGGTCTTTCCTGGCACCACCGTGTTCTCAAAATAAAACCACACAGTCTTTTTCCTTCCAGACATTGTGAATAAACACAAAGAAGTGGTAGAACTTGTCAAATACAGCAGTGATCCAACAGACAGTTATTGAGTTAATGCTGATGGCTTTGATTAGCCTCTGCCTTTGGCCTGTGTCTAATGCAATTCCCGCTGATCCCAGCCTGAGACCCAGGTTGCCTTATCTGCTTATTTTGCATAATCCATGGCACTGTTGTGGGCTACAATTGCCTACTGACCCTGGTAGCCTTTGTTCATCAATACCCCCTCCCACACCCTCCAGCTATGGAGATGTACAACTGGGGAGCACTCCTACTTAGAAAGAATCCAAAGACAAGCTGCCAGATTTTGTACACATAACTATTCTAGAGAACCAGGAACAGTAACCCAACTTTTTAAAGACCTCCAGTGGGACACCCTCCAAACAAGAAGAAAAATTAAAAGACTTAGCATAATATACAAAATGGAACATAACCTTATAGATATCCCGCTAGATCACTATATCCAACACAACACTAGAACCTCACGTAAACATGACAGTCAGTTCTTGCAAATTAGATACTCTGCAAACATATTTGGAAGCAGCTTCTTCCCAACAACAATTAAGGAATGGAATTCTCTCCCCTCAAACACTGTCTCAAGTAAATCACTAAAATCATTTCAGAATAGTTTAATCCAACATTTTAACAATTAAGTCAGATGACCCACCATGCGCACTGGCGTGATGTGTCCCTAGGACATTTTGCCAGTTAAGATACAGATACAGATACTCCTGATCAGCTTAAATCTGCTGATATTGCATAACAGTTGTCTATAGAGCCCTTTTTATGAGGCCAGGCTTCCTGGTCATTCAAACTGACCTCCCTTGACCAGTCTAGGCAAACAAAGCATTCTACCCAGCCAAGCAGATTCATACAAATCAGCAATAAAAAACAGATTTAAAAAAATCAAAAATCAGTGATTTTTTGGAAGTGATTTAAATCAATGATTCAAATCAATGATTTAAATCAAACAACCTTGCTAGAATGTAATCACTATAATGTCTCATCTAGTTAGTGGATGTGGCTGCATAATGCTCCATGGTCTCAAGTATTGTGTATTTACTGCGCAGTACTACATTACATTAACCCCTTTACACCCATCAGCTGCAATCAGTAAACGCTAATACAATACTATAAAATATGCATATGCTAATAAAACAATCTTGTTCCCTAAAATACAGACATAAATTAGCACACAACTATAGTGTAAAATATAATAATAAAAACTACCCAAAAAATTATTAGAAAATAAATATATAATTAAAATAATAAATTAAAATAAATGGATGAATAACTGACTAATTAACTTGTCGAATATCAAAAATAATAATCTGTAAAAGATGTGTCGGTACACGCACGCACGCACGCACAGTCACGCACGCACGCACGCACGCACGCACGCACGCACGCACACCCTAACCATCTGGCTGATCGTCTCCACATGCAGTGTACTGTGGATTTTAGCAACTGATTTCGCCCGAACTCTTCGCTACTGCATCAGCTGCAGTAACAGCGCAAACATCCGCCTCAATTTAAAGACGGATACACGGCTGATGGGAATCCCAATATAAAAAGGCAAGTTCTTATATAGCGCAGTACCCAGTCCTCAGGACCGTTCAAAGTGCTTTACACTTTACTTCCCTGACAGACTTATTCATTTCGGCTTCTCTGGGAAGCATCCAGCCATATGGTACAATTAATACGCAAAGGCTGCTTGTACACATATCCACCACTGTCTATAGCCAGGTACTCATATATACAGCTGAGTGGACTGGAACAATGTAGAGTGAAAAAACTTGCAACAAAAAAGGTTTTAACACCGCAGCACAGGATTCGAACCCGAGCTAGTACAGACGGACGTAATCAGCCACAATGACCTCTGGCACGCACGGGTGAATTGGCATAATATGAATAAAACCATTTTCCACCTGCCAATGCCTGGCCATGTCCACTGTTCAGATATGTGCACATTGACATCGTTGTCATCTATATAGCATCAGTGGATAATGCAAATCCTTCATTCATGGTCCTTTTGACGTGAAAAGGAATGTCTTTTTATTGCTGTCAATTGTTTACTCACAGTATTTGCTTGAATAACACTGGTACAGTGCAACAAAATGACACATGTAGCCAGCCCCTGGCGTGGCTGAATGCCTGTGCATTTTGTCTGAGTTGTGGCTGTTGTCTGAGTTGTGGCTCCTGAGATACCTGTTAACTGCACAACTCTCTTTGAATCTCCCTACAAAATTCATCTGTCTATTCTTTTTAGTCATATTAATGGCATAAATCCCCATAATCCTAAGTCTAAACTAACGACAATGTTGATGATAAAACACAAAAATCTATGTTGTCAATTTGTATCTGTTTCATGTCTGTTATGATTAAATGTTATTTATGCAGTAATTTTTTATGTCATCGGTATAAGAATATTTGTCATTTGACTCCCATAAAATGATGTGCTGTAAAGGTGATGTAAATGACGAATGAATGGCTCAATCAGGAATTTAATATATAATTATATATATATATATATATTATATATATATTGAATGTTCTAGTTGTTTCCGCCAAGCCGACCTTATTTTCTGTAGTGGCACTGAGGGTGGTCTCTGCCACGGCAATGCGCTTATCGTCCTCACAGTCAATGTAGTCTGAGCCAGGTTTTAACACAAAATTACAAACACGCCATGCCTGCCGTGACGGGGTACTGAATTCGGGCCGCGGATGTGCTAACCACTACCCTACACGCGCTAAGATAAATGACATATACTTGTATATCTATATAAAACTGACATCAACAACACAGCATCTGTGCTATCACCGCCACGCGTCGGTGACGATATCGAATGCGACCAGGCAGATTAAAGCAACTATCATTAACACTAGCACTGTCTGGGTGTCATCCTGGCGCCGGTATTATTAGCAGCTACATGGATTAATACTCAGAAACACAACAGAATAGAGACCGGCTTTGTCTGAGCATCGACATATGCTTCAAAAACATTATTAGCCATGACCTCCGATGTTTTTAGCCGAGGATACGCCACGAGCATTATTATTCAATGACCTTGACCCGCATTTCTCCAATGCCATAGAGCATTTCGCGGAACTATGCCGATATCAAAACGGGTACTCACCCCGAGCCGGATTGTGTATTTCGCTTTGCTGTCTTGTTGTCCTAAAATCCTGTCCTTGAATAGACAATAACATTGTAAAAATGACATCATATTGATGGATTAAGTGTTTGTATACAACTACACGTCAAACCTTCTAAACATCTGCGGTGGCGTGTATTACGGTTTATTCGCGGCACGGTTTATGACGCATGCGGAGGTGTGCCTCACACGTGACCATATTGTAACCAATTACTGTGGATTACACAAAAACGCCTAACACGTGGAAACTACTTTTCAAACATGGAAACTAGCACATAAACGCCATGTTGAATGGCAACTTTAACTATGGTTATATAATACATATGCAAAATATGTCATGGTTATAATAACCTGATTATATAAATGGCAGTATTAATATAATTATCAAATCTGAATTAAGTGACAACACTTAAAGATAAACGGAGGCGTTTAAATGCCAAGAACATTAAATGTCATAATTTTATATCTTTCTATCTGTTACGCGTGATGGTCAAAACGATAATTTATAATATTATAAGTTTTTACGTATAGATTAGAAGGTTCCTTATATGCATGCATGACCAATTAAGAAACAAGCTCTAAATGCATAATTATATTAGGTACTATATATTTATTTCTTGTGTCTAAGCCTTAAGACTATGATGACGTCTACATGTACTAGCTACTCCAGACAGGGGAGAAACGTTTACGTTGGCGTCGATCGTTGGTTTAATATAATTTTAATATATGTCGCCACACAATAATAGGATTATACATGTATATCATGGCTAATTTCGCTCGCAAAAGCCCACCCTTTGCAAAAGATGAACAAGAAGTTGAGTTGAGAACTAGAAGCCTTGCAGATTTGATATCCTTACGAACATTACGTTATGCCCACCAGGCACTGCGCAATATTTTTGTCCACTTCCGCAAAATGGCGGTAACCGTCGAGGGTGTTGCGCTTTCGTCGTTATTATATGAGCATAACAATTCTTCTGGAGACCAGGTATACACACATCTATGTTAACGAGAAACTTATTACACCATAAAATGTTGTGGTTTAATATGGATGCATGTCGTTAAGTGCGAGTGAACTAATGAGTGAAATTAGGTGGTTGAAAACTCGTACCGAGTGTATCTGACTATCGAGAGAGGGAAAGAGAATGCAGCTTTGCTGGTTTGTTTCCAGCGCTCGGCAATGTTTACACTAGGGAAGTTCCACAAACAGTCGGTCCATCGACAGTTAACACCTTGTTTTTGTGTTAATTTTAATTGAAAAAATTACTTCCACCATGCTGTATTAGCGTTGTCTTTGCTGATTGGTTACGTATAAATGTCATGATTCATAGTATCATACCAATTTATATTTTATACTTTAGTTTAATTACTATATACTAATCGGTTTCTGTTGGTGTAACTTTGTCATTTTTGTTTTATGAATAGTTGTCAACGACTGATATTGTTAGTAACTTTTGATTCCTTTTCAGTTTCTATTGTCAACTTTAATAGCTCGGTGTAAAGATTGAAGTAATTAATGTATACTGGGATATTGTTATTATGCTGTTTTATTGTTACCCATTGGCATTGGTGAGCTATGAGATAGTGTAATGCTAAAGACATGTACATTAATTAAATTACTGTAATTACTCCTCATAAAAGAAAAATGCACCAACAAAAACAAACTTTAAAATAAGCACAACTTTTAATTTTAGGAAACAAAGTACAAAATATAACATAAACATAAATACCCACATCTTGGTGATTTTGTATATTCAGGGTCTGCATATGATGATATGGCAACTTAATGGGTTAACAGAAATGTTTATCTGGTATTATATAGACTGATAACATCCTCATATGCCAGCGATTGGTGTTACTGGTTTCACTTATCCCTGGCATGTCCCTTTGAAAAACTCCCAATTTAATGTCAGCCAATGAAATCGCAACCGAGGAGCGTGGGCGAATAATTTTTGGCGATTTCAGCCACACACTGCTCATGTTACGTGCAATCTTTAGTATGGGAATGGGTCATTATATTGAGATTTCCACCAGTCATGTATCTGTCTACAAATTGTGGCGAGCGTTTGCACTATTCCCGTGGCTGGTGCAACAGCGATTGGTGAAATCAGTTACTTTGGATGTGACCAGTCAGGGCCACAGGAACTCAGCGCAACAACCAATGGCTTGTTAGGATGTCTGATAATGGTAAACTAATTAATATGTTTACGGTGTTTGTGTACAGGAAGGCTTCTTGCTCGGAGAGATTGTCAGTCGTGTCACCGACACAATCAGTGACTCACAGATCAACAATGTCAAAGAAGAAATTGTCACGTGTAAGTAATCTACATACTAATTTCACAAGTTGTGTTATATTTTTGAAATAACATTTGCAAACTGGTGAATGGTGTATTCTGGTTCAGCCGTGGCATAAATTTAGATGTACAGAGAAGGCAGTGACCACTTGTATCCTTCTGGCGATATATTAAAAGCTATCACAAAAAATAATGATGTCATAACCCCCCTCCCCCTGCTCCTGCTGACCCTATACTACAGCATGTATTAATAAATTATGTCATGTGACTGATTACTTTTTGCCTCTGGAAGCACCTTGGGTGTTCACCCATGTATCCATTGGTGAATTGGGCAAACAGCTATGGAAAGCAGCAATTCTAATTCTAAACCAACATGCTGTACATGACCCAAACACACAGTGCAAGAGTTCTGATTTACTTTGGAATAGCAGCTAGACCTCTATGGGAACTGAAAATAAACATCAGTCGCTGTTGGGTATCATGTTTTCATGTACATTTTGCTTTGTAAGTGTGACCCAGAATAAACAAAACCCCAATTCGAAGGCACCACAGCTCCGCTTTTATTAATTTGAGACTTAAAATTATGTCAAAGTTGGATTTTCAATATGTAGTTTAGTCTATGTACCAAATGTCAAGGCTCTGTGTTAAATATTCATTTTTGAGCCCCTGAAAATTTTATTTTAGTTTGTAGTTACAAATCTAACAAAAGCTACACAATTTTAGTACGCCACAAAACATAGAAAATCTTCAAATCTAGCTCACATTTTCAGGATAAGCTAGTTTTATGTATATTTTAACATAAAGAAATCAGTCAATTCTAAGATGTGGTGGAATCCATTTGTTCATCTGATGGAGACACACTTACTGCTCCCAATATTGACTTAACACCCAACATTTTCTCGTCATACCACCACATAAATGTACAACTGTGTCGTCTAGCGACCATGCTTGTTGAATCTGGCTGCCAATCCACTAATCTGAAATAATTATTCACTTTGAAAGCGAATGCTTGTCATGGGGTAAAATTTCTCGCAATTTCACATTACCTGTAATTATATAATAATATATAATAATAAAGAAGAGTATTTGTCTACGCCATATCTCTAGCAATAAAACCATTCAGAGGCGCATTACAATTTACGTTACAGGAATACACAGATTACCTTAAAATGTGGTTGTAAAATAAATTGATCAGTATAAATTGTTCAATATAAATAAATAATATTAGTCTTAGTAATACTAAAATACTGATAAATAAGAGTTAATTATATTATAAGTTACAAATAAATAATAAAGTAGTTGATATGTAGTAGGTATTAAAAATGTTCGGATAATATAAATGTTCTTTTAAAGTAAAAACGCTCTTTTAAACAGTAATGTTAATTGTAATAACTCAGCGGGGAGGTTGTTTTAGAAGCCTGGTGTTTGTTGCAGACATTCACTCTCATCTGCCGTGTCGAGGCCTGTTCAGTTGGTACAGTGACGACGGACACATCATCCACGAGAAGATCCGCGAACTCCTTAAAAACAACAAACACAAGGTAGGACTTGTTACGTGTGTTGAATGGTACTACTTTATATATGGTACTACTGGTACTGATGGTACTACTTTATATATGGTACTGATGGTACTACTTTCTATATGGTACTAGTGGTACTACTTTCTATATGGTACTAATGCTACTACTTTCTATATGGTACTAATGGTACTACTTTCTATATGGTACTAATGCTATTACTTTCTATATGGTACTAATGGTACTACTTTCTATATGGTACTAATGGTACTACCTTCTATATAGAAGTATGTTTATTTTTGACAAATAGTCCATATATGTATACATAAAATACAATATAATTTTTTGGGTAAAAAACAATACTTAAAAAACAACTAAAGCACTTCTGGGGTACACGTTAAATAATAAATAAGTGGGTAATAAAAATAAATAAATAGGTCATGAAATAAACTTGAATATGTGATTAAAATAATTATAAAAAATTGTGTAAAAAATACAATACAATATTATGTGTACAATAGTGATTTCCAGTATGTGTACAGATAATAATAAAAATTAATATATTTCATGAAGTGCCATATCTAATTATAAATTGTTCATGGCACTTTACAGCATGCCAATCCTTATTTACATGTGGTAATTAAAAATGCATTAAAATCCTTAAATATAAATACATATTAGTAGAATATATAAACACAGTACTGAAATATATTTCAATAATATTTTTTTTTTAAATGAGCAGAAATTAAACTTAGGCACGAGAAATAAATTAATGAGTCTTTAGGCTAACACAGTGGGTAAGGTGGATGGTCAGTGACCACAGCACTGTAAACATTTACTAACACAGTGGTCAAGGTGGATGGTCAGTGACCACAGCACTGTAAACATTTACTGACACAGTGGACAAGGTGGATGGTCAGTGACCACAGGACTGTAAACATTTACTGACACAGTGGACAAGGTGGATGGTCAGTGACCACAGCACTGTAAACATTTACTGACACAGTGGTCAAGGTGGATGGTCAGTGACCACAGCACTGTAAACATTTACTGACACAGTGGACAAGGTGTATGGTCAGTGACCACAGGACTAAACATTTACTGACACAGTGGTCAAGGTGGATGGTCAGTGACCACAGCACTGTAAACATTTACTGACACAGTGGTCAAGGTGGATGGTCAGTGACCACAGCACTGTAAACATTTACTGACACAGTGGACAAGGTGTATGGTCAGTGACCACAGGACTAAACATTTACTGACACAGTGGTCAAGGTGGATGGTCAGTGACCACAGGACTAAACATTTACTGACACAGTGGTCAAGGTGGATGGTCAGTGACCACAGGACTAAACATTTACTGACACAGTGGACAAGGTGTATGGTCAGTGACCACAGGACTAAACATTTACTGACACAGTGGTCAAGGTGGATGGTCAGTGACCACAGCACTGTAAACATTTACTGACACAGTGGACAAGGTGTATGGTCAGTGACCACAGGACTAAACATTTACTGACACAGTGGTCAAGGTGGATGGTCAGTGACCACAGGACTGTAAACATTTACTGACACAGTGGACAAAGTGGATGGTCACTGACCCCAGCACTGTAAACATTTACTGACACAGTGGACAAGGTGTATGGTCAGTGACCACAGGACTAAACATTTACTGACACAGTGGTCAAGGTGGATGGTCAGTGACCACAGCACTGTAAACATTTACTGACACAGTGGACAAGGTGTATGGTCAGTGACCACAGGACTAAACATTTACTGACACAGTGGTCAAGGTGGATGGTCAGTGACCACAGGACTGTAAACATTTACTGACACAGTGGACAAAGTGGATGGTCACTGACCCCAGCACTGTAAACATTTACTGACACAGTGGACAAAGTGGATGGTCAGTGACCCCAGCACTGTAAACATTTACTGACACAGTGGTCAAGGTGGATGGTCACTGACCCCAGCACTGTAAACATTTACTGACACAGTGGACAAAGTGGATGGTCAGTGACCCCAGCACTGTAAACATTTACTGACACAGTGGTCAAGGTGGATGGTCAGTGACCACAGGACTGTAAACATTTACTGACACAGTGGACAAAGTGGATGGTCACTGACCCCAGCACTGTAAACATTTACTGACACAGTGGACAAAGGGGGATGGTCACTGACCCCAGCACTGTAAACATTTACTGACACAGTGGTCAAAGTGGATGGTCACTGACCCCAGCACTGTAAACATTTACTGACACAGTGGACAAAGTGGATGGTCACTGACCACAGCACTGTAAACATTTACTGACACAGTGGACAAAGTGGATGGTCACTGACCACAGCACTGTAAACATTTACTGACACAGTGGACAAAGTGGATGGTCACTGACCACAGCACTGTAAACATTTACTGACACAGTGGACAAAGTGGATGGTCACTGACCCCAGCACTGTAAACATTTACTGACACAGTGGACAAAGTGGATGGTCACTGACCACAGCACTGTAAACATTTACTGACACAGTGGACAAAGTGGATGGTCACTGACCCCAGCACTGTAAACATTTACTGACACAGTGGACAAAGTGGATGGTCACTGACCACAGCACTGTAAACATTTACTGACACAGTGGACAAAGTGGATGGTCACTGACCACAGCACTGTAAACATTTACTGACACAGTGGACAAAGTGGATGGTCACTGACCACAGCACTGTAAACATTTACTGACACAGTGGACAAAGTGGATGGTCACTGACCACAGCACTGTAAACATTTACTGACACAGTGGACAAAGTGGATGGTCACTGACCCCAGCACTGTAAACATTTACTGACACAGTGGACAAAGTGGATGGTCACTGACCACAGCACTGTAAACATTTACTGACACAGTGGTCAAGGTGGATGGTCACTGACCCCAGCACTGTAAACATTTACTGACACAGTGGACAAAGTGGATGGTCACTGACCCCAGCACTGTAAACATTTACTGACACAGTGGTCAAGGTGGATGGTCACTGACCACAGCACTGTAAACATTTACTGACACAGTGGACAAAGTGGATGGTCACTGACCCCAGCACTGTAAACATTTACTGACACAGTGGACAAAGTGGATGGTCACTGACCACAGCACTGTAAACATTTACTGACACAGTGGACAAAGTGGATGGTCACTGACCCCAGCACTGTAAACATTTACTGACACAGTGGACAAAGTGGATGGTCACTGACCCCAGCACTGTAAACATTTACTGACACAGTGGTCAAGGTGGATGGTCACTGACCCCAGCACTGTAAACATTTACTGACACAGTGGACAAAGTGGATGGTCACTGACCCCAGCACTGTAAACATTTACTGACACAGTGGACAAAGTGGATGGTCACTGACCACCCGCACTGTAAACATTTACTGACACAGTGGACAAAGTGGATGGTCACTGACCCCAGCACTGTAAACATTTACTGACACAGTGGACAAGTGGATGGTCACTGACCCCAGCACTGTAAACATTTACTGACACAGTGGCAAGGTGGATGGTCACTGACCACCCGCACTGTAAACATTTACTGACACAGTGGACAAAGTGGATGGTCACTGACCCCAGCACTGTAAACATTTACTGACACAGTGGACAAAGTGGATGGTCACTGACCCCAGCACTGTAAACATTTACTGACACAGTGGTCAAAGGGGGATGGTCACTGACCACCCGCACTGTAAACATTTACTGACACAGTGGACAAAGTGGATGGTCACTGACCCCAGCACTGTAAACATTTACTGACACAGTGGACAAAGTGGATGGTCACTGACCCCAGCACTGTAAACATTTACTGACACAGTGGACAAAGTGGATGGTCACTGACCCCAGCACTGTAAACATTTACTGACACAGTGGACAAGTGGATGGTCACTGACCCCAGCACTGTAAACATTTACTGACACAGTGGTCAAGGTGGATGGTCAGTGACCCCAGCACTGTAAACATTTACTGACACAGTGGACAAAGTGGATGGTCACTGACCCCAGCACTGTAAACATTTACTGACACAGTGGACAAAGGGGGATGGTCAGTGACCACCCGCACTGTAAACATTTACTGACACAGTGGACAAAGTGGATGGTCACTGACCACAGCACTGTAAACATTTACTGACACAGTGGACAAAGTGGATGGTCACTGACCCCAGCACTGTAAACATTTACTGACACAGTGGACAAAGTGGATGGTCACTGACCCCAGCACTGTAAACATTTACTGACACAGTGGACAAAGTGGATGGTCACTGACCCCAGCACTGTAAACATTTACTGACACAGTGGATGGTCACTGACCCCACACTGTAAACATTTACTGACACAGTGGACAAAGTGGATGGTCACTGACCCCAGCACTGTAAACATTTACTGACACAGTGGTCAAGGTGGATGGTCAGTGACCACAGCACTGTAAACATTTACTGACACAGTGGTCAAGGTGGATGGTCACTGACCCCAGCACTGTAAACATTTACTGACACAGTGGTCAAGGTGGATGGTCACTGACCCCAGCACTGTATCAGCAAATATGTCGAACATTGATATGCTGTGTTTTTCGCTTCCAGGTAGTCGTGGGGTGGTATAAATTCCGGAGGAATTCTTCAACAATTGTGTCGCTGCGAGAGCGGGCCATACACAGACACCTCAAAGACGTCTTCCCAAATGTTCCTGCGTCAAACTTCCTCCTGTGTCTGAGTGTCACTCTGACAGAGGCAAACGCAGCGACACACACGTTCAGTCACACGTTCTTCAGCTTCAGTGGGAGGTGAGCATGTTATACTGTAACTTACCAGACGTTTAGTTATTGCAAATTTACGGAAGACAATCCAGACAGGTTAGCGAGTGATTCGTGTAGCATTGAATATAAACAAAGAAACGTGTGTAACATTGTGAACAGTGGTTTACTGTTCGGTTCAAACTTAACGGGTAAGAACCTTTACTCCATTTACAAAACTGAAAGCACTGGTTTCGTAGTGGCATAGAGAAATCTCTGAAAGTTTGGTTCCTGAGATATAGAGGAACCGTAGCGGGCATGCACACACTCGTGCACACACGCATGCACACACCCATGACTTGAACTGGAATTACTAATTGTGAAGTAAATGTCTCAGATTATACAGGGTGCCCGCTGCTTGGTTTAATTTTTTCCATTTATTATTACATCCTTATGACTGCAGTGTGCAATGCCGTGCATGTTTACCGTCTGCCAGTTTTTATTTGGTTACTTTATTCAGCTCGGGACAATTGCAGCTTCCACCTGCGTCACAGTCAAGTGATGAATAAAACATACAAATATTGATTAGTAATAATCAGGGCTGGGTAAATTCCATTCAGTCAATTCCTGCTCCAATTCATTGCAATTCCTTTTATTCAATTCAATTTTTTTCAATTCCAATTCCATCCATAATCATCCAATTCCATATAATAAAAGTTAACCTTAAACATTATACTATTAAAGTGCATACAGGGGGTGGTACAGTGTGTCATTGGTGGTGTATTTATACGATTATGTAATCATTATATAAAATACACACATAATCACATATACCTTGTACCCTGGTAATTCATTCAATGACATTTTATTGCAGCAAAACCATCTTAATCCAGACATGACTGCATAACTATAATGTTTGAGTCTCTAGTCTCTATTGAGTCCACTCTCATTCTGGGGTCAACTACTTAGTAATTACCATCATTGCAGTTGTCACATTCTGGTTACAATCTACAAACCTCTTCAGTCTTCACTGGGCTTGAGTTGGAATTGAATTGATCAATTCTGATTCGTTTTGAATCGACCCCAGCTCTCTGGTAATAATGCAGAAACAAGCCGAGGTAACCACAATACCCTCTGATTTTAACTTTCCCACGTTCTCGACAGCAGGTTTACCATTACAAATGACTGCTCGGCCAATTCCGGGATGTCAGGGTGACGTCCACATACAAATGTCCCCGTGGTGTTGCTACAGGTCGTTCCAGGGAGTTCCTGTGACAGTTGTCAATCTCGGGGACACCCTACACTCCGACTACAAGATGACGTCCTCTAAAGCTGTCTCTGACACGTTCCACAAGACGGTCCAACCGTTTCAGTGAGTCTTCACACAGATCCTCTCGAATACTAGGAAATTTGTGATTTAGAGGACGTATTCCGGTTGTTTTTATCATGAAGTCGTGTTATGCTGTATAAGTGACATTTATGGTGAATTGTTAATCATCTGCATTTATTTTGACAATCGATGATCGTAATTAATTAGTCAGCTATTCATCTATTTATTTTAATTTATTTATTATTTTAATTATTGTATATCTTTACTGTTTTATTTATTTATATATTTATACTAATTCATTTATTATTATTATTTAATACACTATATAGTTGTGTGCTAATTTATGTTGGTATTTTAAGGGAACATGATTGTCTTTATTAGCATATGCATATCTTATCAAATTAGTATTGTATTAGCGTTTTATTTATTTATTATTATTTTAACTCAATTAGGAAAATTATTTGGATGGGGTGCTATATAAGAAATAAAGTATGAGGTTCAAAAATCACAAACAGTGTTAGAATGTTATTAAATAGGTACTTACAAAAAAGCAACTCTGAAAAATCATATTCTGAAGGCTTGAGTATTCACTCGAAGGTAATCTGTTTAAAAAGTATTATTACTGTGACGTGGTCTCACATTTGTTTCAGACAAACATTTCTCGACACGGCTGACAATCTGCATAGTGCAGTAGACATTCACAGCATGAACGCACGGCTCCAACAGCGCCTTGTGGTAGGTGGCATTGTGGGTAATCAGCGTGACAGCTGCATTGTGGGTAGACTTCAGAAGCCCCATGGACATGCATGGCCATCTTGTAAATGTTTCGCCTGCAGGCACTACTGATGTGTAAATCCATGAGTTTCTTTCATCAAATACTGCAAACTCCACCAGGCGATCAACAAACTGGCTGCGTGAACATTTGTCATGTATTTTATTGAAATTCTCGCTTCAGAAGATTGAATTTATGACAAAAACCCAATGGACGGTTATTGAACTGTCAAATGTATGCAGTAACGTTCGCTCTAGGAGACGTCATGTCGAAGCAGTAATGTCATTCAAATTTTTAACTGTTGACAACATTGTTTGAAAAGGCAAAACTTGACAGAGGTTTCACGCATACTTTTGATTGTGCAGGGTCCATACGGGATCTTGAAAGTCTTGAAAAGCCTTGAATTTGATTGGACCAAATTCAAGGCCTTGAAATCCTAGAATTTTATAAAGTAGTCTTGAATTTAATTGTGGTCAGTAAAATATTTTTTGGCTCAGTTTTCGTGACAAATTAACAGACATAGCCAGTGGCAGTCGGGCGGAAGGGAAAGCCGACGCACAAAAATAACACGCATGCTCATTGGGCAGTCAGCATTTCGTTGTGGTCGCGCCATTTTGTTTTAGTCGTGTAAAATAAGTTGGTCGAGTGTGATGCGATTCATTTGGATTGATGTTTTCAATGTTAATTTACTGCGATTAAAAGTACAGATATCGTTAAAATAGTCTTGAATTATTTTTCAAATAGCATTGACAAATCTTGAATGGCCTTGAATTTCAAATGTTGAGATGTAAGCAAAAATGTGCCAGATACATAAATAATTCTGCCAACTTTTGTTCGTGGTATGTTGCATTATGGCTGTGTTATGTTTCATGGTGTGTGGTATTATGGGTTAACTACATTTTGGGTAACTTAGTGCACTTCACAGTGTGTACAAACTTTGCATCATGGGTAAAGAGCAGCACCACCTCGTGTTAAATTGCATTATGGGTAACCTCCAGGCCATGTTTCCACAATGTGTCATGTTGTTACAGGAAGTTTGCAATGACGTAGTTTTGAGTGAGACGAGACTGTCTCAGCTGAGTGCAGAAGTGAAGAGACTTAGAGACCAGGTTAATTCTGGGCGACCGTATCACGTACAACAGCTGCGCACTGTACAAGGTAAGACGGCACATTTTAAGCATCATATGTGGTGATAAATTTTGTAATATTTTACCACATCTAAACAACAGATTTGCACAAATTTTCATATTTTTATCCGACACTAAAGAGGTCCGGTTTATTCATGACGTAGGCATGAAACGAGAGGATGAAAGTGTTAGGTTTTATTGCATAGCTTGACAGACTTAAGTGTTCATCGCACTGGAAGGAGCTGTATTCCCGTAATGATGGTTGGTGTTTTTCATCATATCATCCAGTTTATTTCTTGACTGAACGTGTCTTGTAAAAGTCAACTGGCAGCTAACAATATATTGCAGTCTGTAAATATCTATCTAATGTTGTAAATGTTGCTGCATTATTTTACTACTCTCCCGGGCACTGATACTTCCTTCCATATTCATAAACAAACAAACAAATTCAAACAAAAACAAACATACTACCTAACGCACGCATGCGCACAATAAGCACTACAAACTCCTGCATTAGCCCAAGTTTGGGCTGTTAGAGGAAACCACCTGAGACGTCTTTCACCTATCGGTCAATCTAATGCCATTTTGAGGTGTGTAATTGTTATAAAAGTGACCTTTATTCATAATAAACATACGTTGCTGTTATTATCTGGAAGAACATAAAACCATTTTGAATATCACAGCCAATGTCCGTTTTAAATAAATTAGTTTTATATTTTCAGCACCATCGAAAGCACCGATGGTTTGGGACACTCAGAGTAGGGCTGTGCCCAGAGAGAGGCTCACAGCAGACCCGAGGTCAAACGTCACACCCTTAGATGCATCGTTGACTCCCTTGCCTTCAACTTCTCTCAAGCAGGACGTTTGTGAGGTCAGTGCGGATGAGTCCGAAGACGACTCAAATGATGCCATGGCATTGGACACGCCTGACTTAATTGCATTTGATGAAGACTCGCATACTGGAGTTGACAAGTCACCAGACAGTGACGTCAATTTGGTGAATGGTGACATCAAACCTGTCATGAATGTTGTGTCAACACCAAAGCCCGCCTACAGTGTCGGAGTTCCCGCACATGCTGTCAAAACACGGCCGCGTGATGACACAGTGCGGACAAATCTTGTGTCAAGTGGCATGTCAGTGTCACCATCGACGTCACCGAATGGTGCCTCGACGCACGATGACAGTAAAACGACACTCGGGGGAAACAAAGACGCGTTTGCATTTGTCGAGGATCTGCTGAGTCAAGCAAAACCTTTCCACAAGTCGCCCCCGTTGACAAACATGCAGGTGTCACACAGCCTCGACCTAGATACAAAACTGGGTCAGGTAGCGAGGAGGGGTCAGCATGTCACGAGGTCGAAGTCGGACGTGTACGAGGAAGGTCGTAAACAGCGGACACGACGGACAGATGAATCGCTGGTAGGTGGCGCCAGTGGTATGTGCGCAGTGACGAGAGCCGATAGGTTGAAACGGAGTCAGATGAAGGCGGTGGACGAAGGTGACACATGTCTCATGCGCTATGACCGGTCGGGGTCACCGACCTTTTGACCCCGTGACTTTTTGACTGCGTGAAGTTTACTGGACGATATCTTGTTCCATGGAACGTATTCTTGTGTGGATTAGGGTAGTAGACTTCCATAATTACCATCTGATCAACTCTCATGATTCATTGATTGATGTGCACATAATCTCAGATGTTGGTAAGTCACTGAACTCTGTGCTTGAAATCAGAGTGAGCTGTTTGTGAAACTGCAACCAAATTCCAGTTCCAGACTGTTGTTTAGTCTTGCCAGGGGTCAGGTGGCCCTGTGTTGGCCGAGAAATGGGACAAAAATAGTGTGTAAATAAGGCCGTTAACCAATTTTTGGTACCTGCCACTACCCAGTTTGGTTAAAATAAAACAACTGTAATAGATTTAAGACATCTGTATTTATGCACACTTTTCTTGTTGGTTTTGGCTTGTAATAGCTCATGTTCGACTTGTTGAAAGTTTGTTTTCAGTTAATGATCTGATGAGTGTAACACCAAATACTGCAATGGTGTATTCGTGTGTATAGGTGTACTTCTTGTGAACTGTTCCGCTTGACTTCGTAGGCCGACACATCCATACCTGGTGAATGTTACCGTGATTGCCATAATATAGTTCATGTGATATGTGCATGTATTGCCAACATTGTATTCATGAGCTGTATGTTTTGCACTTGCATGAAACTGTTGCTGCATCAATTTTCTTTGCTGGCTCCATTTTGTGGGATTATGCTCAGATTGTGGGTCGTTATAAATATTACAAGATTTAACATAACAAACACGATATTTTGGCCTTTACCTCTGTAGATAGAGGTTTCTGAGTCAGTTGTCATGTGATGTAGTTAGAAATAACAAGACTCCCTAACACTGGTCTGTCTGTCATCTTATGGGCAAAACAGTAATTATGCCTTTAAACAAAATGTCTCGATGTATGATTTGCTTTACTTTTACTGATATAGTAATACATTCTGAAAATGAAAAGTATTTTAAATACTTTCCAATGTATTTGTATTTTAAATACTTTCCAATGTATTTGTATTTTAAATACTTTCCAATGTATTTGTATTTAAATACATTTCAATGTATTTGACCTCATCTGCTCCCAGTGTATGTCCGTCCATGACGAGAAAAATAATCACATAAAACATGTACGTATCCAAGATACATTCTGATCCAGAATATATATGTATCATTATATATGCATACATATTCTGAATAGCAGTTTCACAATATACTAAAACTTAGAAAGCATCAACAAAATAAAAAAACTGTTTCGAGTCCTGCTACGTAAAATCGTCAAAGGCCATTCACACGACTGGTGACGATAGTTAGCCAAAACACGCACCAGATGTGTCACTGGAATATTTTAACAAGACAACGTTTTGGTAAATTTAGCGAGTGTTTATTTCACACAAAAATTATGTACACAAAATGATTGTAAAATGTCCATCCTCCAGGTGGCGCCACATAATCATCGTCACCTAGCAACCATAATTTGTACTGGATCATTTTCACGCATGCAACACACGCACGCACACACACACACACACACACGTCTACTACATTTTATAAAGGCCTGACCTCAACTCGTTATTAGTTACCTTGAAATAATCAAAGAAACCACACGTAACATTGAAAATGTAGTGTCCATCTCATGTCCATCCTTTAGCTGGTCAGACAGCTTAACTTACAAGTAACTGCACAGGGTTGTAGACAGATCCCTGACAATTTTGGAAAACACATCAACATATGGCAGTTTAGTTGTAGTTAGACGCACACAACTGTGCCTTGTGGATCTATGCTAAAATCACTTCTCATTTCTACTTGGCTGGGCATCAGATGCAACACCTGCACAAATATCACACCTGATGATATAGCAGAATTATGAAATGTAATAAAAAATATATAAAATTATGTGCACACATAACATGATCTCACAATTCTGCGACTTTAATGACATTACTGATTTGACAAGTTCAAAGACATCACTGATTTCACAACTTCAGTGACACCACTGATCTGATAATTGGTGCCATATTAACCATGTCTAATTATTATTCAATTATAGTTTCCTTCTTGTAAACTTTAAAACAGACAAATGTTCTGGCCCAGATCTCCGGGTGATGACAACTTCCATTGTTAGGCCATAACTTCTCATCAATGTTTCAATTTCATCTGGAAAACAAGAACAGGATGTCCTAAATTCACAGAGAAGACTTGAGGCTGATAGAGGTGGTCCCAATAGTAATAAATAATAACAAATATTAATTAATTATTAATTAATTAAAATAACGTTCTCAAGACTAGAATGTGTTGAAGTTTATCGCCAAAGTGCATTTAATAATAAACACAAAGCACTGTTCGCTATTTGAATTTTTGTCCCACAAAAACTACATCAAATATTCTGAATTTTTTTTAAATGTTAAGATACAAAATTATTAAAATATTAGATTATAAATTATATTGAATGATCATCTAACATATGTCAGCTGTTTAACCAAAACAACCCTCCTCTCAGTCTCGACATTCCGACATTGAAGGAAAGTAATTCAGTAAACTTCCTTTTAATAACTCCAGGCCATGGGACAGATAACAAATGTTGGTTAAACTGACATTTAAAAGTGTATTGAAGAAAGTGTATAAGCAACATGAACAGTGTAATTATTTCATTAATCTTGTTGTTTAATTTAAAAAGTGATGTCACTTTAGCATCTTATGTTATTCGATAAATCTTTCTTTGGTGAAGTTACCGGCACATTATATAAGTCTACTGCACATGACATAAGTATACTGCACATGACATAAGTCTACTGCACATCACATAAGTATACTGCACATGACATAAGTATACTGTACATCACATAAGTATACTGTACATGACATAAGTCTACTGTACATGACATAAGTCTACTGTACATGACATAAGTATACTGCACATCACATAAGTCTACTGCACATGACATAATTCTACATGACATAAGTCTACTGCACATGACATAAGTCTACTGTACATGACATAAGTCTACTGTACATGACATAAGTCTACTGTACATGACATAAGTCTACTGTACATGACATAAGTCTACTGCACATGACATAAGTCTATACATGTAAAATACTGCCCTACATAAGTCTACTGCACATGACATAAGTCTACTGTACATGACATAAGTACATGACATAAGTTTACTGATGACATAAGTCTACTGCACATCACATAAGTCTACTGTATATCACATAAGTCTACTGTTCATCACATATACACGCCATTGTGTAAAGTGATGCTGCAGTGTGCAGGGCATAAAAAGTAAAACAATGGGTTTTTATACGGGGCAGTAAATATCCAGTCCTTCGAGAAATCAATGTCTTTTTCCCTAGTTTAATCAAACACCACCTCCTATGGGAAGCATTCAGCCACAATGCCATTAATGCATGAAGACTATTTGTGAGCAAATTCTCTATAGTTAGCTACTCATTCATACAGCAGAGTGAACTGGAGCAATGTAGCGTGCCAAACTTGCCTAAGTTTTGAGACCGCGGCACAGGATTCAAACCTGAGTTCTTTTAGTCGAGTCCAAAGCTCTAGCCACTGTGCTACTATACTATAGCACCATAAATCGAGGTTATCCTGTTACAAGAACATAAAACTAACTCTGGACAAATTCAACATTAAAAACACGTGGCATCAACTGTCAGATTAAATTATCATTTGGAAATAGTTATTCATAACAAAATAAAACCTAAAAAGCACTTACTATAAGTTTATATAATAAAACCAGCACAGAATAAAAACAAATAAATCAATAATTTTCTACAAAATATGAAAAGTTAAATCGAGCATTTGACATGTTCGAGCACGTAGAGTTACCTTGTTTGTTCTCCTTGATGGCGATGAGGTAGAACACACCGCTGGGAGAGAGAAGTCTCGGTACGCAAGGGAAGAATCGATCAGTTACTTCCCGTCCATCCTTCCCACCCGCATACGAGGCCTCGATTCCCCGGCTGCCCACCTGGTCATGTGACAACAAAATGGCGGTCAATAATGAGATGCGCTGCAATTTGGTGCATACTTCGAAATCAATTCTTGCAAAATTGCATATGTTAGGGTAGCGTTATTTAACAGAGGCAGTCAAATACAATCTTCTAAAAAAGTCAATATTTTAAAAGAAATATTTAAAAGAGTTTAAAAAGTGACATGGTACAAACGAAATCTTAAAAAAGTAACTAACATTTGTCACTGATTTCAGTTACTTCTAAAAAGTTAACATCACTCCATTTTTTGGCAATTATAAAAAAATTACAAAAAAGACCTGACATTGTGTATTCAGATGGTCATAACTACTTCCTAGACCTGTACCAGAACATACCAGTATACAATATTATTTGCCGAGTTATTTTAGTTTTTCAAGACAAGCAGCCAGCACAAGTGGGAACAAGATCTCAAATCAGCAGCACCCTCATGTACACAAGGTGTGTACCATCTGTACACATGTTGTGTACCATCTGCATATAGGATGTGTACAAAGTGTGTACATATGTGCATAAGGTGTGTACATCTGTTCACAAGGTGTGTATATCTGTACACAGGATGTGTACAATAGTACATAAGGTGGATACATCTGTGCACAGTACGTGTACACCTACCGGTATACACAATGTATGTACATACTAAATATGTATATATATATGTATGTACACATGTACAAAATGTATGTACATCTGTACACAAGGGGCCAGTTTCATAGACCCTGCTTACGACGTTGTAGTGGGCGATAACTCGGCGAAAGCCTAAAACGTAAAGTTACGCTAGTTGCGTTTCACGAGTCTGCTCCATAGTTGCACTTAGGCTGCATCATGTATTTAGTAGGCGTAACTCTGTGCCAGTTGAAATATTTACATGATGCTCCCTAAGTTCGTGCTCCCAACACGCCCACTCAACTTATTATTTTTAATGTTTACACTGGATATCCTATACATTCATCATAGCTTGTCATTTGCTATACGAACGACAAAGGCGGCAGCTAAAGTAAAAATTAGGTTAATTCTACGTCGATGTGTTAACGCGAATGCTAAATTGGTCTCATGAAACTGGCTGTAAGCTACACTGAATAGTCGCTGTTAGCTGCGACCAGTAGACTGCATAATTGCTCGTAAAGTTACACGGCTATATGAAACTGGGCCATGGTGTATACATACGTACACCTGTAACTATGTACACAAGGTGTGTACATATATATATATATATATATATATATATATTATATACACAAAAACAGGACACAACTAACATGTTGACTTTCCATGATTTTATCACGTAACTTGTAGACAGGCCCTAAAGCCGACCTCCAGCCCACTGACCTCCTCAGATGGAGTGACCACATAGGGAGGGTTGAAGAGGAGAACGTCCACTTGTGTGGTCAGTCGGGTCAATGAGGCCGTCTACAGATAGAAATAAAACACTGACACAAACACATCTATAACTGTGACAATTCTGATACTTATGTTTCACTGATACTAATATCAGTTGATCTCAGCATGGCTGAATTTTTTAAGGGTGCACTTTGACCTGTGATTGCAGGCTCCCTAAAAAGGGTCTAGGTCCATTATAGCTACTTCCCGTTATAGCTACAGTTTTTCCCCGTTATAGCTATTCATTAAGTTTGACAGGCAAACTAGTCCCGTTATAGCTACTTATTTAATTACACAATTCAGCAGGGGACAGCAAGAGGGAGCATTAACTATTTCACATTACTGTAAGATTCCTACATGAAATTTATTATTGAAGGACACATTTGAAAAGTTATAAGAATGATATATAAATGTAACTGTCAGTTATTTGAAATAGAAAATATACCATAAAATACTTGTGCAATTTTTTTTTTCTTCAAAAGACCTATGTTAATTGTACTTAGTACAGAATTGCATTTATCAACATGGTTATTTGTTCATTTGTCAGTTACTGTGTAGGGGCATTCCATGTCAAATCAATCAAAAACAGTGAAATTTACATGACCGTCTTAGATTTTTATGAAATTTGGTGTGTCGGTTTATGATCATGAGTCTAATTTTTAGGTCAATCCCAGTCAGCATCCAAGCCATTGTTTCGATTAAATTTGACACAGAATGCTTGAACTGGTCCAAATGTTTAGTGATAAAATAAAATAGTATGTATGTGTATATATATATATATATTATATATATATATATATATATATATATATATATATTATATATATATATATATACTTATATACATAAACATTCCACATATCCATGGTGATTGTCCCTTATCTTGTTACATTGTAAAATGGAGAAATTGAAAAGTAGCTATAACAGGACTACCTAGGTAGTTCAACTGTCAATCTTAATTAGTAGCTATAACAGGAATAAAAAGTAGCTATACATTTAAAGGTACGTTCTTGTACATGACACATTACACATATTCATTATTCAGGTACTTTGATCAGGTACTAGTCCCAACCCTGCTAAACAGCTCCAACCACACACCCCGGCGGTTTCCAACAAATATGCTGCACTCCCCTCCCCCCCAATGAGAACTCCCAACTGCACACCCCATTGAGATTCCCCTAAAAAAACACCCCCTCCCCAACTGCGCCTCATGTGAGACTTTCAACTTCAGTCCCCAAAGGATTAAAAAACTTTCAAGTGGACCCCACGTTAGACCCTGAATGGACCTGTTTTCTGTGCTGAAGTATGGCACATACATCATGCACCCGTCATACTAGGTACCAAGTGGTCACATGACACGTACTAGATCAGTAACGACGGCGTTCAGGCTGACATGGTTCTGCTGACCAGTCTGTTGCGTGGTGTCAGCAGCCAAAGGGTTAATGTCTGTGCAACTGCAAAGAAACAAAGATGTTACACGCGTGTGATATGAAGTTTTGTAAAAAATACAGGAACTTCACGATTATGTCAAGTAAATATAAACAGAACTTCCCCATCATGTGGGCCTCCTGTCCATGATACAGTTTTGAGACGAACACAACGGTGTCCTATCTTATGTTGAAATGTAATTTTCTTCTTTCGAACGTTTTGTAATTTTCGAAGCACTCAACAAGAAAATATTTGTGATGCCAGGCAGAGCCTTTTTTCATATAATTAAGTCTTCTCGTTTGCATGACATCATAGAATAGCAATTTATAAATCAGGTTGCTATCAACACAAAGTACACAGGGGAACAGTCGCACGTAGCGACAAGTCCACACAACACTAACAGATGGCGGGGGACAGTTGTATACGTTGTCATGACAACCAGTAAGTCCACCAACCAATCAGCACTAACAGCAACGATAAGAGGGCTTACGCTAACCACATGATTAGCCAACTTATTGGGTGGTCACGCATGGGTGCACTAGAAGATGCCCCTCTCATCCACCTTTAATTTATCCCTCCTGGGAACTGGGACGTTCAGATCTGTACATGTGGCAGATACGGTCAGTGACTTACTGTCCATAATCTGACTTAAGCCCCTTCCACAGAGAAAGTTTGTCTGGCGTAAGTCAAGTTATGCCGACAGAAAACCATGGTGAAACTGATTTAGTCTAGATTAGTTATTTTACCAAAATTCTCTGATTAATGTGTGGTGAAAGGTTATCCCACCATTACTCCATTGTGTTCATAGTTTTACGACAGGTGCTGCTTTATGTCATTTCTACTCAACCTGCGGCTTAACTTTTTCAAATCTCAGGTAATTCAGCTGAATGAGAACCCACAGGAATCTACCACAGAGGCAACACACATACACATGCACTAGAAAGTAGACACCACTGGAAAAACAACACCTGTACTTAACACCTGGCATTTTCTTCTATACGATCATGTATTCATACAACTTTGTCATCTAGTGACAGTGACAAGCACAGTGACTTATCGCTAGAGTGTTGCACTCCCATCCAAGATAACCCAGGTTCAAACCCCGTGTGTCGGGTCCAACTCTGGATGTTTACCAGAAAAAGCGAAATAGTTAAATTGGTTTACAAAATAATAAGCTCAATTTTTTCATTGCTCAGATAAACGTTTGTGAGTTTTTAATATTTAATAGTATGAATATATTGACAGAAAATGTGTTTACAATTTAACAGGGAGACTGACTTGTAAATATAACTACATACAGGGACATGTGTGTATGTCATCGGTGTGGTGTGGTGTGGTGTGTACGTTCACCCTTTCAAAGGTAAGTCAATTTTCACATAGTGCTGTAGCCAATCCTCAAGACTGCTCAAAGTGTTTTACACTTTACTCCCTGACCCGTTCAATCAAACAGAATCCCGTTGTGTTGCATTGTGGGTGTTCCATTCAGTGAATAGTCGGAGACAGAGCATTTGTTAATTGCACCAGGTGGGCAGTAATTGTTGTCAATTAGAATTACAGCATAATTAGAAGAGGGAAAATGCTCTTGAAGATAATGAGCTTAAGGGATCATCCCCAAACCAATGCCATTTTCAAAATAATATGAACTGCATTATAAACAGTTTTGATTTCTGACGATTCATGGACATTTAGAAAGGATGGATTGTCGTGATAATTCATATAAGTTTATTGTGTAATTTTTTTACAATAGAACATGAAAATCAATGGGTCAACTAAAACTAGACATAAGAAAAAACACCAGTAGCTATGAGTCAATTATTTAATCTCATGCAGATGACAATGAACATTGAATTTTCACAGCTGGAAGAACAAAGGAAAAGTGATGAAGTAATATATTGATGTAATTACATATTGGGTAGACTGGTAGTTGTTCATTGGTCTCATCAAAGATGAAGGGATAAAAAGGCATATTTACGTATTTGGAATTCAAGATGAAAAACAGATGAGAGAATTTCATCAAGTACTGGGATGATATTTTGACATGTCAACAAGAACGAAACAAAACGGAGTAGGTTCTTTAACATTATTATGACATATACAATTTACAGGGAACAAAGCATTTATATGTAGAAATGTCTGAACAAGTGGACAAGTTCTTTATGTTGGGGAGATCAGAAGGGATGAAACGCTTACACACAGGAGATCTGGGAAGACTGCATGGATAAGGTACTGACATGACGGGAACACAGATTTTAAAGGGAAGAGAAAGTGATAGGGTACTCACAGGTAATAAGTGTTGTTTCCAAGAAGTTGAGCGATGAAGGTGCTGACTACTCCACTGCCACTGCCAACCTCCAGACACATGTCAGGTCTGATGGCAGATAGTACACAAAGTTTACCTAAGTACACCTGATGGTAGTACCATGGTAATAACAGTTCTGTTTCATGATGCTGATTACATGACATTTAAGATCCTAGTATACACGCAATTGCAATTGGTTGGTTTATTCAATATAAAAATGTAATATTGTCCATACAAGAACTTACTACAGAGTACATAATATGTAAGGATGACACAAGAAAGTGCCCGTACTTGTTTCCATTGTGGTCCTTAAACAATGACAAACGGCACAGTAATAATCTTAGAGTAACGTATCCAGCTGGAACATCCCAGAATCAAGTACAGCAAAGTAAACTTTGGCTTGCAAAAGTGATTGACAAAAGTGATTAAATACAGTAGGGTTTCAAATAAAAAATACAACACCACTGCTGATTTCTAGGAACAAATACCCACAACACCACTGCTGACTTCTAGGAATATTTTTTTTAATGTACACACTGCATCACATATGTACTCGTTGGCCAATTGTTTTCCTGCTAATACTATAATTATAATTTAGCATTCCTTGCTTGATTCAATGAGTATTCCTCATAACAATACACCACTGCATAAGAGTATATTTTATAAACACTTGTTTGCCCAGATCAGACCAACTAATAAATTAACCAGTGTATTAAACATAAGCAGTGCAGGATTTATATTCACCTTAGTTCTTTCAGGAACTCTGCCTCTTTCTCAAGAGCATCAAGAAAGAGGAAGGAGTCCTCCGCAGGCTCATAGATGTGTTCATAATTTGATGTCGTGAGATGGCGCAGACATGGTGTCGGCAGCGACATGTGTCAGGTCTCTGTCACCATCTGGTCAACAAGAGAGGGGAACAACAAGAAATAACACACCTGTGGAGGTGATTAAAATAATACAGCTAAGGAACAGGTCAATCACTGCAAAAAACTAAATATACACACACCTTTGTTCTGAGAAACAGGTTCGGGCACAGTTTACATGTTTCAGTCAAGAGACAGCACACCTACTTAGATACATTGTCAGAACTGAAAAATAATGTTTACTATTTAGGCTAGAAGAAATCCAGAAACAAAGCAATCGTGATTTTCAATCTATGTTATTAGCACATCCCTCATATACCACAGGCGACATGATCATGAGTCTGGCAATGTTCACCCCCTGTCTGGCAGTCACTAAGTCAGTGCAAAAGCACAGAAAGATCGGTTTGGGCAAATGTTGCGCTTCTGCCTTGGCTTGGGAGTTTGGGGATAACGTTCTGTGAAAAAGGTTGACTAGTTGAATAACACCTCACAGAACCATTGGAACCACAGTTTATACAGACTAATCAGGTAATATAGCCTTGGAAACAACTACAACCAGAAAAACACAACCGTCATCAGCATGACAAGCAGTGTGTCTCAAGCAGCGTGTGCTGAACGTTGGCTGGGCCTGGGCGATATTATCAGCTATTCAAACTTAAATACGTTGCTACCATAAATTGCACACGACGTTAGTATGACAATATCAGTTGTAATTGATTAAATCTCACGTATAACAGTTATGTAAATTCAATCAATATGTATTATCGCTGCTGTCATGGATTAACCGTAGATTTACCATCTGTTTGCCATATGCTCCAGCGTTCGGCGACACCGATGAGCAAAATTACAGGGAGCATGCCATAATTTGAATATTTAATATCGCTCCGTTACGAAAATATTGTAAAACTAATAAATTGTCTGCATTCATATATATTTTTTATATATACCATTTCATAACTGCGTTCACAATGGTAACATATATCGTAAACATTCCAGATATATGATTTATCATTTTGATTACAACCGCAATGCTCCCCGTGTATACTGCTTTGCTATAAAACCAGCCAAGAAACTAGTCCAAGAGCAGTTGATACGCAGCTTCCCTGACGACGGATCGACGGCTTGGAATCCTGCGAAATAACCAGACCACAACGATTTACAATGGTAAGCTTTTTTAATATATATATATATATATATATATATATATATATATATATATATATATATATATATATATATATATTAACTACAGTTAGTATGGCATGATAATGTTGTGTGGAAAATCTTACCCTCAATTGAATTCTATAAGTTCACATCTTCTTGCTGCCACTTCGAATTTGCTTGGGCAATTTCGTTCATTCTGTATTGCTTCAGGTTAATTAGCAGTATGTACATATGTACCTGGTTACAGACAGGAGTGTTCGTCAAGTTCCGCTTATTTTCAGCTAGGTAGCGAGAACCGCGGATCATTTGCGGACATTTTACGTACTTGCGTCAATGCTATATTTTCTTCAAATTTACATCATATCATAAGTAAATTACGCGAATACCC